>JACEFZ010016680.1:682500-690000 GCA_014155875.1 Cepaea nemoralis
TCCACGAAGATTTACTAAATAGATATTAAAGGAATGTAAATAGTTGCACGCCTTCCTGCAATGATCCAGAACTTAACTCTTTTGTTGTCTATCATACAAGAAGCTATATGAGTTCACGGACAGCCTAGTACTTCTCATGTCTTCAGTACGATTTTGTGTGCGGTTCAAAATGTACTAACTATAAGAATATATAACTTAAACAACGTAAGAGCCAAGGTATTTCCACGCAAGCGAGTTGGTTTATAAAGCAAACATTAAGCATTTCTTTTTCTAAATTAACATAACACTGCCAACAACAACTGTCAAAACTCATCATCATCAAGTGCCGTGCCTGGCTGGCGTAGGCGTTCATGGCTCTCCACAGATCTCGGTCTTTGGTTTTCTGGATCAACTCTGCTGCTGATATTCCTCCATGCCACCGTCTCAATCCATCCAGCATCACTTCTCTTGGTCTACCTCTGCCTCTCTTCCCCTCGATCTTTCCAGTTGTTACGATGTTCTCCAATGCCTCTCTTCTCATCACATGACCGAGGAAAGCTGTTTGTCTCTGTCTTATTGTTGTATATAATGTTCTAGTTTCGTTAGCCTGTTTCAGGCAGTCGTCGTTAGTTACTCTGGCAGTCCAAGGAATTCGCAACATTCGTCTCAGGCACCACATCTCTGTTGCTTCTAATTTCTTCTTAATGTGTTCATTTACATTCCAAGATTCACTGCCATACAGCAAAACTGGTTCTACATAGCATTTCATGCTTCAGATGTTTGACCTTTTTGTATTTAAAGGAGAGACATTCGCTCAAACCGCCAGGTTTCTTTATTTCAAAATCCGTCGATATTATTTCAGTACATAAGAGATAGCATACAATGTGTTTCTTTAGATATTCAGTTTATCAGTAAAATATGGCAGTCATGTAATCCTGCAATATTTTGTTTGTGATGTCTGTGTTTGAAAACCTATTATCGCTGGAGTGTATACATTACATGATGCTCTTCCCTGTATAAATTCTTGACATACAATTTGTCGTTGTCTGTTTCACATGTTAGAATTAAAATATAAATAAGTTTGCAAAGTCTTACACGGAGATTAAAAAAACAAAAACATATGGAAAGCGTTGAGACTATATAGGAGATAAATATGTGTTGATTAACAATTATAAAAGAGGTAACACAGGTAGTTAATTACCTAGCATGTTTTCAACAGCTTTTTTTTTGCATATCCTTTACAGGACATCGCTGTCAACACCAGCATCTTTCAGCTGTATGTTGATGTCTTGGCAAGATTACGCTCAGTAGTTTGCCATTGCTTTCTGAGCGGCCGGCTCACATACCCCGTAAGTTACCGATGCGATTCGAACCACTGCTGATTCTCACCGTCATCACGTTACCGCCGAGAGTATACGAGATTACGGAGAAAAGTCATAACCTCTAAGCCACAAAGCCGGCTTTACACTACTGAATATATATGGAATGCCCTTTATTTTGTGGCTTGTTGTTTAACAATTATCAAATAGACATATCGAAGGCAGTTCATTACATAACATGTTTCTTAATTATTATTAGGAGCGTTCATTTGAAATCCGTTCGTGCCACATCGCGCGTAATTGCGTACGTTGAACATGATCATGTCATAGTCATGTGATAAGTACTGATCAATGAATAAAAGAGCACGTGCTTATCGTCACATGATGCATAAGTTCTGTTTCTGACCGTTGAGAAAATAGCCGGGTTGATCCAAAATCCGTCCAAAGAAGCTCAAAGAGCGGTGATTTAGTTTCTTTAATTTGAAGGCTGTCGACCAGTGGACATTCATAAAAGAATGCAGCCAGCGTACTGTAACAAATGTGTGTCGAAGACATTAGTGACTGGGCACGAATGTTTCGGAAAGGACGTCAGTTCACGACAGATCTTCAATGGCCGGGTCAAGCGTATACTGTTGCAACAGAAAAAACCATCGCCAAAATTGATGCAGCAGTACAAATGAACCGTTGTCGAAGCATACGTTCGCTAGCGAAAGAATTTGATGTGTCAATTGGGATAATTCAAAAGGTCGTTCGTAAGAAATTGCAATATCGGAAGGTGTGTTCACAGTGGGTACCACGGATGTTGACCGACCACCAAATAGAGGAACTCATGGGATGGTGTTTGAACCACTTGCTGCGTTACAGATTGGAGGGTGATGCATTTCTCTTCCGCATATTGGCAGGCGATGAATCATGGTGTCACCACTTTGAGCCAAGCAGCAAAAGAGAGAGAGAGAGTAAGCAATGGAAGCATGCTAGATCACCAAAAGCCAAACAATTCAAGTTACAGGTTTCCGCTGGTAAGGTTATGCTGAGCGTATTTTTTGACCACGAAGGGCTATTGTTGGCCGACTTTAAAGAACCTGGTGTCAACATCAACTCTACCCACTACTTGCAAACACTAGACAAGCTGCAAAAAGCAAACAAGAATAAACGACCCGGCATGCTTTCTCGCGGTGTGATGTTATTGCACGATTATGCTCGTTCGCAGGTCGCAACGATTGTGCAGGAAGCATTAGCAAGGAAAAAGTGGCAAATTCTGCAACATCTAACCTATAGTCCTGATTTGTCACCATCTGATTTTCATTTGTTCGGGCCTCTAAACAAAAAAAGCTCCCAAGGGGCAACGATTTCACACAGATGCAGATGTAATGAACGCAGTAAACACTTGGTTCAGTGAGCAACCACAATCTTTTTTTTGCGGACGGCATTCGCCGCCTACCTAAGCAATGCGATACTTGCCTGAATGTCTACGGCAACTTCTTCTGACCAACCCATGGTGCATAATTCATTCAAAATGAATGCTTTGTTTAATTCTACCACACCTGTTAATGTTTCTTTCATGCTTTTGTAATAAAGCCATTGGAACGGGTTTCAAATGAACGACCCTTATATAAACGCACATATCAAAGGCAGTTTATTATATAACATATTCATTAACATTTATACATGAGGTATAGTAGGCAGTTTATTACATAACATGTTGATCTACATTTATAAAACAGACGTATGTTAAAATAAAGAAGTAAGGCATCCTTTTCCGCGCATTTAGACGTGCAGGGTAGATGGTTCTAACCCATGTTTTAATAAACCAATTGGCTGTCGGTGGATTCTGTGGACGGCTGTCTTATCTTCCCATGACATTTCCTTTGACCTATCTTAGGTGGAAGTCTAACTCTGACTTATCTTAGGTGGAAGTCCAACCCTGATCTATCTTAGGTGGAAGTCTAACCCTGACCTATCTTAGGTGGAAGTCTAACCCTGACCTATCTTAGCTGGAAGTCTAACCCTGACCTATCTTAGGTGGAAGTCTAACCCAATTAAAAAACATTCCACTTGGAAGGGAATTCCACACGTGACTACCGGGTCGGTAGGCAGGCTCGCTAGCCACGGCTTCCTCCTACCACATTGGACTATGAGCACAGAAGATATTGCACGTTATTTGTTTTTGAAATGATTCTGCAGCGAAATATCCCAGGCAATACATCGTGTTAACATATTCTTTGCGACTTCTGTTTTTACATTCACAAAGGGAAACATTGTTTTTGATATTTGACTCTCCGAATTTGTTATATGCTGGTCTCCGTGGCTTTCGAACGCAATTCGTGAGCCGCTTACCACGCTGTTCGAAACACAGCGGGGCGACCGATTTGGCAGCAGACCGTATCACGCTGGGATTTTAACGTGCTGGTATAGGAGCCGGTTGTTCAGAAAGCAATGGCAAACTACTGAACGTAAAACTTGCTAAGACATCAACAACAGCAGTAAAATGCTGGTCTTGACAGCATGTCTAGTAAATAGAATATATATATAAAAAACTTGTTATATGTAAACAAGGCACGTTATTGAAACAGTTATTTGGCAGTGACATTTAGTCAAGCAAGTTTTTGCTTCTTTGTATTTCACTTCTGGTTTTGTTTCTTAAGTCACAAGCCGGCAAGTTTTTATTTGTTTTATCCAAACCTATTTCTACCGTTGATAATGTTGCCCATACCCTGGAGAATGTTGTTCATACCCTCGAGAATGTTGCTCATACATAAGAGAATGTTACCCATACCTTAGATAATGTTGCTCATACCTTAGAGAATGTTGCTCATACTATTGTTAATGTTGCTAATACCTTAGAGAATGTTGCTCATGCCTTAGAGAATGTTGCCCATACTTTAGAGATTGTTGCTTATTCCTTAGATAATGTTGCTTATTCCTTAGATAATGTTGCTCATACCTTTGATAATGTTGCTCATACCTTTGATAATGTTACTCATACCTTTGATATTGTTGGCTTTACCTTAGATAATGTTGCTCATACCTTAGAGAATGTTGCTTATACCATTGTTAATGTTGCTCACACTTTAGAGAAGGTTGCTCATACCTTAGAGAATGTTGGTCATACCTTAGAGAATGTTGCAGATACCGTAGAGAATGTTGCTCATAATTTGATAATGTTGCTCATGCGTTAGAGAATGTTGCTCATACCTTTGATAATGTTGCTCATACCTTAGAGAATGTTGCTCATACCTTTGATAATGTTGCTCATACCTTTGATAATGTTGCTCATATTTTTGATAATGTTGGTTTTACCTTAGATAATGTTGTTCATACCCTCGAGAATGTTGCTCATACATAAGAGAATGTTGCCCATACCTTAGAGAATATTGCTCATTCCTTAGAGAATGTTGCTCATACCTTTGATAATGTTGCTCATACCTTTGAGAATGTTGCTCATACCTTTGATAATGTTGCTCATACCTTTGAGAATGTTGCTCATACCTTTGATAATGTTGGCTTTACCTTAGATAATGTTGCTCATGCCTTAGAGAATGTTGCTCATGCCTTAGAGAATGTTGCTCATACCATTGTTAATGTTGCTCACACTTTAGAGAAGGTTGGTCATACCTTAGAGAATGTTGCTGATACCATAGAGAATGTTGCTCATAATTTGACAATGTTGCTCATGCGTTAGAGAATGTTGCTCATACCTTTGATACTGTTGCTCATACCTTTGATAATGTTGCTCATACCTTTGATAATGTTGCTCATGCGTTAGAGAATGTTGCTCATACCTTTAATAATGTTGCTCATACCTTTGATAATGTTGCTCATACCTTTGATAATGTTGGCTTTACCTTAGATAATGTTGTTCATACCTTCGAGAATGTTGCTCATACATAAGAGAATGATGCCATACCTTTGATAATGTTGCTCATGCATTAGAGAATGTTGCTATGCATTCCCTTGGTTAGGTTGCAATGAAATACCACCCATATCGCTCTATTAACCACATTCTTGTTCAGAGATTTTGTTCTTAATATAAGATACAGAATCAAAGGTAAAAATATTACTCATTCTTACAAATAAGCTCTGCTGTCAAATAATGCAGTTTGTTCATATGTTATCAATTATAACAAATAAGATCCGTTTCAATGGAGTGTAATTGTTATTATCTTCTTTGGAACCAGATATTTAAAACGAATCTGAGGGTAAATGTGGCCGGCACAGTGTACCATGACAAACCGACTGCACATGTTTCGTGTCGCTAAAGGCTTCAATTACCTGGTGTTTCTAGCATGTCTTTATTTTACAGTTGGATCAGGTAAGTATTTTAATGATACATTGGCCCGTGGACTGACGTTACAACTAACGACGATCATGATAGAGATAAACAAACATGGTAAAATAAATCTCATTATAGATACAGCTGAGAGATGTTGGGCGTCTTCACACATGCCAGGTCATGATATAACTTTCGGGTAACCTTTTTATGAGCCCGGGCTGATTCTAACACCGTACTGGTCAGATGACACTCTGTCACATCCTCCATCTGATGTCAATGTGTCACATCCTCTATCAGATATTACTGTGCCACATCCTCTATCATATGTCAATGTGTCATCATTCTCCATCTGATGTCAGTGTGTCAATCCTCTATCAGATTTCACTGTGCCACATCCTTTATCAGATGTCAATATGTCATCATCCTCCATCTGGTGTCAATGTGTCACATCCTCTATCAGATGTCACTGTGTCACATCCTCTATCAGATGTCAATGTGTCACATCCTTCATCTGATGGTCAATGCGTTAGTCCTCTGACAGATGTCAATGTGTCACATCCTCTATCAGATGTCAATGTGTCACATTCTCTATCAGATGTCAGTGTGTCACATTCTCTATCAGATGTCAATGTGCCACATCCTCTATCAGATGTCAATGTGTCACATTCTCTATCAGATGTCAATGTGTCACATCCTCTATCAGATGTCAATGTGTCACATTCTCTATCAAATGTCAATGTGTCACATTCTCTATCAAATGTCAATGTGTCACATTCTCTATCAGATGTCAATGTGCCACATTCTCTATCAGATGTCAATGTGTCACATTCTCTATCAGATGTCAACGTGTCACATTCTCTATCAGATGTCAACGTGTCACATTCTCTATAAGATGCCAATGTGTCACATCCTCTGTCAGATGTCAATATGCCACATTCTCTATCAGATGTCAATGTGTCACATTCTCTATCAGATGCCAATGTGTCACATTCTCTATCAGATGTCAATGTGCCACATCTTCTGTCAGATGTCAATGTGTCACATCCTATGTCAAATGTCAATGTGTCACATTCTCTATCAGATGTTAATGTGCCACATCCTCTGTCAGATGTCAATGTGTCACATTCTCTATCAGATGTCAATGTGTCACATTCTCTATCAAATGTCAATGTGTTACATTCTCTATCAAATGTCAATGTGTCACATTCTCTATCAGATGTCAATGTGCCACATTCTCTATCAGATGTCAATGTGTCACATTCTCTATCAGATGTCAACGTGTCACATTCTCTATCAGATGTCAACGTGTCACATTCTCTATAAGATGCCAATGTGTCACATCCTCTGTCAGATGTCAATATGCCACATTCTCTATCAGATGTCAATGTGTCACATTCTCTATCAGATGCCAATGTGTCACATTCTCTATCAGATGTCAATGTGCCACATCTTCTGTCAGATGTCAATGTGTCACATCCTATGTCAAATGTCAATGTGTCACATTCTCTATCAGATGTTAATGTGCCACATCCTCTGTCAGATGTCAATGTGTCACATTCTCTATCAGATGTCAATGTGTCACATTCTCTATCAGATGTCAATGTGTCACATTCTCTATCAGATGTCAATGTGTCACATTCTCTATCAGATGTCAATGTGTCACATTCTCTATCAGATGTCAATGTGTCACAACCTCTATCAGATATCAATGTGCCACATCCTCTATCAGATGTCAATGTGTCACATTCTCTATCAGATGTCAATGTGTCACATTCTCTATTAGATGTCAATGTGCCACATCCTCTATCAGATATCAATGTGCCACATCCTCTATCAGATGTCAATGTGTCACATTCTCTATCAGATGTCAATGTGCCACATTCTCTATCAGATGTCAATGTGTCACATTCCTCTATTAGATGTCAATGT
>JACEFZ010016680.1:695000-877500 GCA_014155875.1 Cepaea nemoralis
GGTCATTTATTTCCTGAGTGTAAGCGAGTTTTGTTTCCCTATTATTTTCCATTCTTTCTATATGCCCCAGCCATTGTAGTCTATTAGCCTTCATGATACCAGTGATTAGCGGGGACTTAAACATGCTTATCTCATAGGCAATGTAAATGTAGTATGTGTTTGGTCAATCTAGCTTATCGTTCCCAACACTTGACACAATGAACAGACGGGGTGGGGATGCAATTCTTGACTTTAAACGGGAGTTAAAAGGCGAGAGGATGGACTTCATTGCACCGGGTTTTGTCCCATATGGTTCAGTCGCTTTCCGCAGGGCGACCTGTCGTAAGCGTCCCACTGAGTACGGGTTCGTAACTCCAGAGACGACCCCCAAGAGTCTCCGAGAAAATTGTACTCGTGAACCAAATGACGGAATCTTGAAAGGAACCCACAGCCCACAGAGCTCGAATCAAGCAGATCCATGTCGGTTTGTGAAATGAATTGGGGTTGTCATTTTAAAGCTTTCCAATCTTCTTCTTCTTCTTCTTCTTCTTCTTCTTCTTCTTCTTCTTCTTCTTCTTCTTCTTCTTCTTCTTCTTCTTCTTCTTCTTCTTCTTCTTCTTCTTCTTCTTCTTCTTCTTCTTCTTCTTCTTCTTCTTCGTCTTCTTCTTCTTCTTCTTCTTCTTCTTCTTCTTCTTCTTCTTCTTCTTCTTCTTCTTTCGTTCGCTTGAAATATGTCTATAGCTAAATGGTGTCTTTTGTATGAATCTAACAGTCTTGTTTAGTTCACTCAGCTGTCCATAGAGTTTATCTTCCACTGTTGTCTCTCTAGGCCAGAAAGTTCCGCCTGGATATGTTGTAGTTTGGGCAATCCCGGAGTATATGCTCTGCTGTCTGCGACGCCAAACCACATGTGCACATGGCTGAGTCACCAATCTTGAATTTTGTATACATATAGTTGCGTAATCTATTGCGTCCTGTTCTGAGGCGCAGAATAATGACATGTTCTGGTCTGTCCATAACGTGGTAGTCGTCTTGAGTAGGGCTTGGTGCGATCTTCTGATATTGTCCCTGCGAGGTTGCTGAAGACCAGTCTGTGGTCTGATTGTCTTGTGTAGATCACACTGATGGAAATAGTGCCCCGTTGTCTATTCAGACTGTTTCATATACTGTCATATGCATATATACGTATTGTAAAGTTGCTGTGTTAATGTAATATTAATTTGCTAATATGCGTTTATTGTTTTTTATTCTACCCAACAAAGATGTTATTAATTAACGAAAAGTCTAACAATTCTATTGTATGCTATTTATTCTTGTTTTATTCACACTTGTCTTAGTATTTATTATATTATTTTATTATATTTATCTGTTCCCCCTACGTTGGTTATGCAGTTGACCCAGACTAAGGCCCTAGTCTGGTATGTATGTATACGTGTTTGTATTTATTCTTTCTCTGCAGGAGCCCCCCAAAAAAAACCCCTTTTTTGTTTCACTATATTTAGTTTCATGTATACCCAGAAACAATTTTCATTGCGGTATCTTGTTCTTAACAACTTACAGTGACGTTCAAATACTATAATCATGTACAATCAATATGTATGTAATTTACCACAGCCATTAAGTTTACAAATTGCCTTCGTCTTATATTTTAATTGCAGGAAATTTGGCGAGTTCCTGGCTATACCTGTAGAATTCTGGGGAACAAGACACATTGTGATGTCCCCTTCAAACATATCCTGTGGTTATACGGTTACAGTGTTGGTCGGCGAGTCTGAAACCAAGGTCAAACTTGACCTGAAAATAAAAAGTATTAAAACCAATGGTTATGTCCACATCGGTAGCAAGCACATGAAAGGCAACATAGACTTGAACCTTCAACCTTACACCAGAACTGAAATCTGCGCAGTCTTCACGGACATTACAGGCACCGTATTAGAAAGTGATTTTCCTATCGGTCTTTTGGTAGGACCAAATAACGAGGCTTTATTTAACGCTACTTTCTGCGATATAGATCAGGGGTTGTTCATAGAGCATCTGATCCCCACGTACGCCTGGGGGAAAAAGTATTACCTCATCGGTGGTGGCGTGTCATCTAATGTTCGATATACGCATGACATTCGCGTTGTCACATCAACAGCATCCACAACTATCTACTATGATTACTTAACCTCATTTGAGAACCAAACCCTGAGGTTTAAGGAGAGCAAACTCTTGAGACCAGCTGGAGACATCTACAACTTCAGCCTGAACGACAGCTTTGGTTTTGAAATGATCGCAGCCAATTCTCCAGTAATGGTTGTAGTGCACACATACCCGACTAATGGAGGCGACGGAGCCATGAGTCAAGCCGTTCAGGCTAGATTCTTTCCGGAAAGAATTGTGCTCATGTTCGGCCCTGACCTGGGGCAAAGAATGTATCTGTTTACAGACACTGCCTGCATGGCGAATCTAGATATTCAGGTAAGTTGTTGCGACTTTTATCAACAGTACTTTCCTCAAAATGACCAAAATATTTCTGTTGTTGTTGTTGTTGTTGTTGTTGTTGTTTTGTTTTATTTTATTAAAGACGATAAAACAAAGACAATTTAAATATTTTGGTCATTTGAAAACAATAACAGAGAACAATAATGGAGGGTTGTATGCCAGGGAAGAGAGACCAATGATAAGATGAATGCAGGATGTGGCAGATGATCCCCAGATGGGTGTATCGGACGTGGGACATTTTGCTTATGATCGAGAGGTTTTCCGGAAGGTTGTTATGGTAGCGAGGTTTTGCAAAGGGCAGGCTACTGAATGAATGAGAAATGAATGAATGAATGAATGAATGAATGAATGAATGAATGAATGAATGAATGTTGTGACTTTTATCAAGAGTACTTTTCTCTCCCTTGGCACTTCAACATTTAATGCTCTATCCTTCCACGATATGGCAAAGATGTATCAACAAGATAAGTATCAACAAGATACACAAATTACCATATGTGCGTAAGGGTGCGTGTCGGCTCTGTGGCGAAGGGTATTACGGACGCAGTTCGTAATCCCGCATACTGAGTTCGAAACACAGCTGCTGGCGATTTGATAGCAGACCACCTTGCGTTAGTTTTTATAAAATGGTTTGAGTGCCGGTCGTTCAGAAAGCAGTGACAAACTACTGAACGTAAACTTGCCAAGAAATCACAAACAGCCGAAAATGCTTGGGTTGACTGCGGGGTCCTGTAAAGGATATGCAACTAACTTAACATAAGGGTTGTCTAGTTGGTCAAGCGGTGAAGTACACTTGTTCTTGCAGCGGGGCGCTGTTGTCATTTGGAGTCGACAGGTTCAGTTCCCGGTCGGTTACAGCTTTCAATATTTATGTTGTCTTGTGTGTTCTCTAATCCCTACTTTAATCTCCTACTATGAGAGTCAAACATTACATGGTTATTTAATTATGAACTGTCTTGTTGGCCTCAAAAGGTTCTTCAATGTATATAATTAAGGTAGTGTATTTTTAATGACTGTCCAGTGTTTGAAAATATTGCCGATCCAAGTTTTGTATTTACCTATTATGTTACTTTACAGAGGGTGAATACAAAACTTGGACCGGCAATATTTTCAAACACTGCACAGTCATTAAAACTACACCCTATATAATACATTATACAAATGAGAGCCGCGGTACCGTTGTGGTTAGACATTGGCCTGCCGGTGTGATGGCACTGTATTCAGTCCTCATCGGGGCATATTCGAGTGTTTACAAATGATCTGGATTCCCAAGTTGACCTAGCTGAAAATGAGTACCAGAAATGCCTTGGGAAGTCAAGGCGGGCGATGTGATACTGACCCCAGCATCCATTGAGTGCTGATTGGCTTATAACAATATGGATCAACTACACGCCGTGGCGAAGGGGTAACGGGCGCAGGTCGTAATCCCGCATACCGCGTTCGAAACACAGCTGCAGGCGATTTGGCAGCAGACCGCTTTGCGTTGGTTTTTTACGAAATAGCATGAGTGCCTGTAATTCAGAAATAAATGGCAGACTACTGAACGTAAACTTGCCAAGAGATCACAACAGCAAAAAATGCTGGTGTTGACTGCGACGTCCAGTAAAGGATTTGCAGCTAACAAACCATACACCCATTGCGTTTCAGGGCTTGTAAGTGGGTCCTTTACTTGCATTATACTAATTATTTGTGTTTCAAGAAACAGTTGTGGAGTTTTATTTGTCTCTCTGTTAGGGCATATTGGTTTTCTCAATTTTGTCACTTCCTTGCTATGAATGCAAATAATTACCTCTGATTTTATTTCTCCCACTCTTTACACTGCCTGGGAAACCAGATACTGCACACCTTCAACGTCAACATTGCCTTCACGGCGCTGGACTACGGGAAGCTGGGAGGAGGGTTCTACGTCAACAGCTCCAATACCGGATGCACGGGAATTCCTGGCTACGCTGTCCGTCAACACAGCCATTGAAGGGTGTAGCGGTATATCTGCCTTCGCCATGAGTGATATCAGAGACGACTATGCTGTGTTAGCTGCGTGTCCGGTGTTCTGGAACGTTGAATGTTCAGATGGACAGGTTTGTCAGTTCCTTGATGTGGTCGCCGTTTGAAACATTTGTTCGGGAAGTTGTAGTTTTGTTGGTGGATATCGCTGGGGATATTTATGCTTATCGTGATGTCGGTTCGTGATTTCTATTACATCAGATTTGTCTGTGAATTCACAATATGTAAATAAATATGTGTTTTTAGAGCACTCCAACAAATAATACTTCTCCATGATATCTCGGACGGGCATCTAAAGCCTAGTCTAATCAGACCAAGGCGAGAAAATAGGACGTCTTAGACAGCTAGAAATGTTAAAAGGTAGGTGCTACATTCTGCAACCCTAGCAAGCTGTTAAAAAATTGTGTAGGCTACACGTCATCATCGTGTGAACACAAGCGTAGTCCATACACACTATCTAGTGGCACTGGACTGAATTTTGCGCGTGGATTAGCTTTCCCTATTACCAGAGTCCCTCGGCATCAGACGAACCCACTCCAACTTCTAAGGTACTTGTAATTTACGTCCCAAAGTTAAGAACGAGAAGTCAATATTTAAATCCAGCTGTCCTGTGTAGGGGTTGAACCCCTTACCTCGGTATCAGCACACCGGATGTTTAAGAACTGCGTTCTTATCCATTGCGCCACGCTGACTTCCGATGTGGTTAATGTCCACATTCGTGCTGGTCGAACAGATTCCTCTTCTCCCGGGAACCCTGCACCAAAGTAGCGTCTCAACCTGGCTGTGTTGTAGACTTGTCTTTCCCTTACTCAAGGTAAGAGACAGCGGGGTGTGCAAGATCGGTACTGAACTTCCCACCTGCAGAGATGCATTCTAGGATGTAACAGGTCATCACTCAGCACAGCACGTACCGACTGGCTGGGATTAGGTCAAGTTTGATCATGCTTCCTCCACAAGGTCAAGGTGCTTCACTGTCTGCAGACTTCAATCTAATGCTCAAGAGGAAACACGACATACCGACATGTACAGATGATAAAACTCATCTCTTTGCATGTTCCTCCCTAGGGACTTGTCTGACTATTGATAGGGCTGGGAGTAGGTCACACGATAAAAGGAAGGCGATGCTTGAGAAACTGACGCGTGAGCAGCTGATGACCTACTGTCTTGATTGTTGATTTATCAAACCTGATTGTAGCCGATGACCGACTGTCTTGATTGTCGATTTCTCAAACCTGATGGTAGCCGAGGATTGACTGTCTTGATTGTTGATTTATCAAACCTGATTGTAGCCGATGACCGACTGTCTTGATTGTCGATTTCTCAAACCTGATGGTAGCCGAGGATTGACTGTCTTGATTGTCGATTTCTCAAACCTGATGGTAGCCGAGGATTGACTGTCTTGATTGTCGATTTCTCAAACCTGATGGTAGCCGATGACCGACTGTCTTGATTGTCGATTTCTCAAACCTGATGGTAGCCGATAACCGACTGTCTTGATTGTCCTTTTCTGAAATCTAAGGACACTGGGTTTTAATTACGATGTAGCAAGGGCTCATCAATGGCAATGATTGAATTGGTTTGTTAATTAATTGATTGATTAATTGATTAAGTGATTGATTGATTGATTGATTCGTACATTTATTCATTCATTCACTGACTGATTTAATAATTGGACTAACGAGAATAGAAGAAGAAGATGAAGAAGAAAAAGAAGAGGAAGAAGACGAAGAGGAGGGGAACGAGGTGAAAGAAGAAAAAGTATAAGAAAAAGACTTATAAAACACAATCATTCATTGTCATTTGCTTTCTTTCATCAGTATTTCGACCTGGGTCAAAAGGAATGTCTTTCTATTCAAACAACAACATTGGATGACATATCAGATGAACTACAACTATCGACAGTGGCAACATTCAATCCAGAACATACATCGATTGTAGAACATGTTACTGACTCACAGAATGATGCAAACACAGTAGAAGACACGTTGCCAAGCAATAAATCTAGTGCAAAAACAGCCAGTGTTTCTAACCTAACTCTCGATAGTCGTTATTCCACTGAAGCGGTGGTAACAAGCCAAACAAGTACTGAAAGAAAAGAGCCGGTCTTTTACTCAAATATGACGGATAGCACATCGGCAAAGATGACCAGCAACATCACATTCTCACCAACGGTAGCTTCCACATCGCCAGCTGCCAGTTCACATTTGTCGCGCCTTCAAAAGAACCCGGATGTTACTCTAAACCCCTCGGAAAGAAATGACACTGAATCTGAACTAACAAAAGACTCCGCTTCAATCCAATCTTCTGAGCCATTCATCTCCTTCACCGAAGCAACGCTCCTGTCCAATGATAGCTCGCATGATGCAGATGATGTAGGCAAGCCAGCAGTCAGACATTGCCCTTGTATGTGTCCAGAACCGCGCCAACAGGACTTACCAGTACAACATCCTGGCAGCTGACGTGCTTACAGGTATATTTTAGTAGTTAGTCATGTATGCTCTACTAATGAAGAATCAGATTCGCAGGGCTTTTCACTTGACTCGCATGCCAGATAACGGGCTCCCTAAACGATTTTGGTTTTTACTGTGAGCTGCGCTGTGGTAAACGCTCCCAAGGCGGCCAGAGGAAACGATTTAAAGAAACTGAAGATCACACTGAAAGCTTTTTGAATTCATCACGACACTTGAGAGACTGCTGCCAAAGACCGAAATTCGTGGCGTACATCGTTATGCAAGTGTGTAGTCACATGTGAAGTAAACAGGACTGCAAGAGCTGTGAAACAAAGGCTGGACAACCACCCCACCCCCTTCCCCGCCAACAACAACAACTACTAGAGGAGATCCTCATCCTGGAGCGTCAAGCACTATTTCCCCACATTATCAAAGAATACTTTCTCTGCAATCCCGTATATCCATATGCGGAACACAGCTGCGCAATATTCGGTAGCTGATCGCGTCGCATTGGTTACTTACGGGGGTATGTGAACCGGTCACTCAGAAAGCAATGGCAAACTGAGTGTAATCTTGCCAAGAACATCAACAGCAGCTGAAAAATGCTGATTGCAACGTCCTATAAGGGATATGCAACTTAACAAAACCAAAAAAAAAAAAAAAAAACATCCAAGAATATTTCACGCCAAAATAGGCCTTACCTTAGGACTCATAGCTCCAGACTTTCAACCCACTGGATGAAATGAATGGTCATCATCATTCTTGATGAACAAACAATCATACAATTTAAGCTCACTTACACACATGGAGAAGGGGCGTAGAGAATGAATGAATAGTATGGGGAGGACATGGGCTGGGCTGCATGGGATAGTTAAAGATATAAGGGCTTGGAGTGAGTTGGTGGCGGAACTGGGGATAAAGAGCGGAAGAAGAAATTACGCCATTCAGACATATTAAGAAAAAAAGTTTAGTTGCATATCCTTTACAGGACGTTGCAATCAATCCCATATTTTTTTTTGTTCGTGATTTCTTAGTACGTTTACTTTCAGTAGTTTGCCATTGCTTTCTGAATGGCGCTCATAACATTATACGAAAACCGACGCAAGGTGATCTGCTGCCAAATCGCCCGCAGCCGTGTTTTGAACGCTGTATGTGGGATTACGAATTGCGCCCGTAAACGTTTCGCCACAGAAGCGGTAGACTTATCAGAGATGACACTGAAACTATCTACACCAGTTGATGTTGTTTCTACCCGAAGCATTATTAGAGATGACACTGAAACTATCTACATCAGTTGATATTGTTTCTCAATCAATCATGTGCCATGCCGGAAAGCGTGGGCGGTCATGATTCGCCATTTCATTCGATAGCAGAGTCGTGGATCAGCTCAGTGTTCCTGTCTCGTCCATGCTATGTGGCCAAGCCATCCAGGTATTTTCCTCTCGGTCTTCCTCTTGGTCTGTTCCCTTCGATCTTGCCAGCTGTCACTAAGTTCTCCAGTCCATTTCTTCTCATAACATGTCCAAAAAATTTTGACTGTCTACGTCTAATTTCTCTAATCAATCTACGATTTTCATTTGTCTCTTGTAGTACTTGGTCATTGGTTTTTCTATCTGTCCATGGTATTCTTTGCATTTTCCTCAGAAACCACATTTCTGCAGCCATCAGATGTTTTTCAGCTTGACTGCACATTGTCCAAGTTTCACATCCATACAAAATAACAGGCTCTATGTATCCCCTCAACACTCTTTTTCTCGTTTCAATTGACATCATTTTATTGGTCAGAATGTTTTTCATCTTGCTAAAGGCTACTTTCGCAATGACGATTCTTGTTCTAATCTCTTCAAGGCATCTGCCATCAGATGTTATGACTGTTCCGAGATAATTGAACCGATTCACCTGTTGAAGAATATCCCCATTTACTTGTATATTACATTGTGGTACTTCGTTCTTCCTAGTGACGACCATAACCTGTGTCTTCCTACAATTTAATTCCAACCCCAGCTGCTCACTGTGTACAACAACAGCGTCTACTAATTGTTGCAGATCCTGTGCATTGTCTGCAATCAATACTGTATCATCTGCATATGTAATGTTATTTATGTTTCGTCCTCCAATGCTGATTCTTCTACATTTCTGAAAATATTTTCACTGTATAGGGAAAAAAGATCTGGAGACATTACACATCCCTGCCTAACACCTCTCTTAATAGGTTGATATTGTCCTACTTCATTATCAATCCTTATGGCAGCTTGTTGTTTCCAATATATGTTTTTTATAAGTCTAATGTCTTTCCCATCAATTTGTAGATCTGCAAGCATATCCACCATATTTGTATTACCGTAGTTATTTTTGCCTTAATATCAGGAATTTTATCACCACCATGGCCTCTGACTTCTTCACTGTTCTGATAAATCGATGAAGAAGTAATTCCCGTTAACAGGGTATGTTGTATCATGCACGATATCGGGAGAATCCTCTCGTAGAAAGATGAACAATTTTCACGCACAGTGCAAAGTTGAAAAGCTTTGAATGTGCCTAGTTTTAACATTCTACTGTAACTCCTGTTACTCCTGTTTAACTCCTGTTTGATAACATGGCTCGAGACACAGACATTCACTAGGGCTTGTTTCCTTAGCGACTCAATGAACATGATCAAGAGGATAGAGGAGGGGTCGGTCCGAAGAGAATGGTTGCTGCCTCTGAAGCGGTCTCGGCTGGCAAAGATTAGTTTCATCTTCGTGCCAGGTCATGCGGGAATACAAGGAAATGAGCGGGCTGACAAGCTCGCAGGTGAGGCTACTGTGGAGGGCGGACGCGCCATGGACCATGCTGACATTCTGAATGCTCTACGAGAAGTGAGACTTTTGCGAGAACCAAGTGATGACTGTGAATCTACAACAATGGCCAGACTGCGGGAGCAGCAAATTAAAAGAGGGGTGGCCAAACAAGAACACTACGCAGGAAGCCAAAGAAGATTGATAAACCAACACAGAACTGGCGTCGTTAGCCGCTACACGCTGCGGGATTTGCTGAGGAGGGGATCCGAGCACTTATGGACTGAATGGTTCGATGTGCAACGAGGATGATCTGTCGACTAACTAACTAACTAACTAACTGTAACTCCTTCTTAGTCAATGAAAAGCGCAGAACCAGTCATTATATATATGGGGCGTTCGTTAGAAATCCGTTTGTGCCGCACCGCGCGTAATTGCGTACGCTGAACATGATCTTGTCATAGTCATGTGGTAAGTACTGACCAATGAATAAAAGAGCACGTGCTTATCGTCCCGTGATGCATAGATTCTGTTTCTGACCGTTGAGACAATGGACGGGTTGATCAAAAATCCGTTCAAAGAAGCTCAAAGAAAGGTGATTCAGTGTCTTTCATTTGATGGATGTTGACCAGTGAACATTCATCGAAGAATGCAGGCAGCGAAGACAACAGTGACAGACTGAGCACGAATGTTTTGGAAAGGACGCCAGTTCACGACAGATCTTCGTCGGCCGGGTCAAGTTAATATTGTTGCAACATAATAATAAAAACCATCGCCAAAATTGATGCAGCAGTACAGATGAACCGTTGTCGAACCATATGTTCGCTAGCGAAAGAATTTGATGTGTCAATTTGGACAATTCAAAATGTCGTTCGTAAGAATCTGCAATATCGGAAGGTGTGTTCACAGTGGTTACCATAGATGTTGACCAACCACCAAAAAAGAGTAACGCATGGGATGCTGTTTGAACCACTTGCTGCGTTACAGAGTGGAGGGTGTGCATTTCTCTTCCGCATAGTGGCAGGCGATGAATCATGGTGTCAGAACTTTGGGCCGAGCAGCAAAAGAGAGAGCATGCAATGGAAGCATGCTGATTCAAAAAAGCCAAAAAATACAAGTTATAGGTTTCCGCTGGTAACTTTATGCTGAGCGCGTTTTTTGACCATGAAGGGCTATTGTTGGCCGACTTTAAAGAACCTGGTGTCAACATCAACTCTACCCGCTAATTGCAAACACTAGACACGCTGCAAAGAGCCATCAAGAATAAACGACCCGGCATGCTTTCTCGCGGTGTGATTTTGTTGCACGATTATGCTCGTTCGCAGGTCGCAAAGATTGTGCAAGGAAGTATTAGCAAGGAAAAAGTGGGAAATTCTGCAACATCCAGCCTATAGTCCTGATTTGTCACCACGTGATTCTCATTTGTTCAGACCTCTCAAAAAGCTCTCAAGAGGCAATGATATCACACAGTGTCGTGTATTATTTTATATGGTATGTCGTCCCTGGGGTGAGGGGAATCAACATCGATATCCTTTTACCCCCATATAACTATCCTGAGGATCTTCTTGATTTCTGTCCACAAAACTCCGTCGGTCCCTGGATCCATCCCTCTATCTCTCTCTGTCAATACTGTATTAAGCCCCTTCTCATTCTTTTCCCAAAACACACTAAACAACACTGGCTCTGACAAAACAACAACTTAGTTTAATAGAGAAAAGTGTCGTGTATGTGCAAAGTGTATGAGTAGAATGTCTGTCGTATAATCTAGTGTGTATGCAGAATCAGACCGAACAGCCAAGGAGCACAATCTGCTTCATCCTCGCACTGGCCACACCACAACACCATATTAGGGACAGAAAACCTCACCCAAGTGATGTGTCTCTCAGGCCAACTTCTTCAGATAGCTTCGTGAACACTCCAGATGCTTGGTCTTCAATAGTGGAAACAGTCCAATATTGACCATCGTTATAACACACACCGTGTAACTACTCTATTCATTAACTGTTCTGTGATTAACACACACACACAATGTTACTGTTCCAGATAGTTATATCTACTAGTGTTCCTGGTACAGGTGTTATTTACAGTGTCCTGAATTTACTGTGATGTAAACTATCACTTAAGACACACTTATAATCATCATGTCCTGCCCAGCAGAGGCCAGGTTCCTGCAGACCATCTGGGTTGTGGGCCCAGTGCAAAAGCCTCTCAGTAAACTCTGCCTTCAATACTCGAGCCATCACTTTCTATGACTTTGTTGCTAGCTTCTTGGTAGAATAACGTGGAACAACCGAGTGGAACCTGTTGAATAGAGAACACACCTGGTGAGAGCAACCCGATTCTGACCTTTATTAGGTGAGTGAAGGCCACCGGCCGCACTCAGAAAAAATAACAGAGAACCAAACTCTGTCATAAGGCCGAGGAGCTCATCACTTCGGTCTGAGTCATGGTAAGACAAGGAAAGACTAAAGGAAACGGGTAGAAACCCAGCAGATGCCCTACTGGAAGATCCTACCATTTTACATTCCCTCAATTCCCCCCCCCCCCCAACCATCCTCAATCTCTCTAAATATTATCCCACTACATTGTCCTTAACTCACTGAGTTAAATGATATCTCACACCAGCTAGTTTAAGCTACGCGATAGGCTACTGTTGCCGACGCTCTTATAATACAGTTCTATCACCGCACAGTACTGCACTCTATTCCTAAGAATAATCTAAGTTAAATATGTTTAATAGAATACCATATAGTTATTCCTGTTGTAGATGGAGACTATGAAATCACAGACTGGATCGATGTCCGCCGATATACATCAACAATAGACACTATAGTCTCTCTCTAAGAAACAACTAGGAATATTGCACACGGTCCGTAGCGCTTCACAACTTTTGGTCGACTAACCCAAAGTTGTTTATCTCAACTGTATTTATTCTGGGTATCAATGACGTCACAAAACTGTCTAGACACTAGACCGTCTAGAATCTATTTTTCTCTCTCTTTTTTAGACTATATGGAAACATCCCGCCGTCTATTTCGCTTTCATCTGGGGACCTGTCCCGGCACTTCAGAAAGTCCCGCTAGTCTGTAATCTGGGGAATCATTTCCCCACAACAAAATATCTAGCCGACTACTGCCCAGACATTCCGTCTACAACTTCAAAGGTTGGCTGCCGCCTTGCAGACGGATGGCGCTATAGTCCCTCCTCGAGCAACAACATATTAAAGAAATGCCGACTGTGTGTAGACATTTGGCGCGACTTTCTGTCATCGATCGAAACCTTCAAGTTTTTAATGTGACATAGGCCCCCTCCTAAGAGAGTAAGTCCGCATCAACTCTTTCTCATTGGAGGTTCGATCCAGATGATCTATTCCACATCCTCTGGAGCTGGATGTCTAGACAGGAAATCAGCTCCAATATTTTCCTTCCCAGGTATATACTCCACTGTGAAGTGGTAGGGCTGAAGCAGCAACGACCACCGCATCAAACGGGCGTTGAGCTTCTGAGAAGTCGCCAGGAACATCAAGGGTTGATGATCCGACTGGACCCGAAACTGAACTCCATACAAATAGGGCTGGAATTTTTGCACGGCCCATACGAGAGACAAACACTCTCTCTCGACGGTCGAATAATTCCTTTCAGCCGGGAGAAGTTTCTTGCTTGCGTATGCCACTGGTTTCAAAACTGAAGCATCGTCTTTCCCTTCCTGTAACAAGGCTGCCCCAATTCCAATCCCACTCGCATCCGTTCTCAACACAAATGGCTTGGAAAGTAGTCTATACGCAACCGGTGTTCTCCACTTGGTTTGCGTAACAAAACCACCCCCGCATTGTATGGGGATGTGGATGGCGCAATCACGTCATCCTTCAGCAGTTTCTGTATTTCCTCCTCCAGGGCCTTTTCTTTAGAGAATGGCACTGGGTAAACCTTTTGGCGAACAGGCTCTTGTGTGGTCAAGGTCATCTCGAATTCAACCAACCTCGTTCGTCCTGGTTTATCAGTCAGTATCTGCTTATGAGACTCGAGAACCTGGGTAATCTTTTCCCTCTCCTGGGAAGTCAGATCAGGGTTCACTTGCACATCCCTATAGGTTTCCTGGTGTACCAAGGGATATTCCCTGCCCTCGTTGGTTCCCGTTTCAGTCTCCACTGCAACTGCCATTGCCATGAGGTGGGCTGCTTTGTCTCCGGGTCTCTCCTCGTATTTCCGCAGGAGATTAATATGGAAAATCTTCGACTTTCCCCGGATCCGGATCTGATAGTTGGTTCTGGATATCACCCTTTCCACGGGAAATGGTCCTTGCCAACCTATCTCCAGTTTGTTGGTTCCCGTTGGGAGTAGCAACAAGACTTTGTCTCCCACCTCTAGAGATCTGTCTTTAGACCTACGGTTGTAGTAAGCCGCATGTCTTTTTCTGGCCTTTTTCAAGTTTTGATTCGCCAGAGTCCATCCCTTGTGAAGTTTTTCTTTCAGTTCCTCCACGTATTTATAAGAGGAGATCACTTCTTCTGACGTCCCCTCCTCAGTCCAACTCCTCAACATGGCTTCCTATGGTCCTTTGATTGGACCACCAAACAGCAAAGTAGCGGGTGGTAGTCTGGTTGAGCCATGAGGTACTTCCCGATAGGCGAAAAAGCGCTGCTGGGATAAATTCATCCCACCTATCAGGTTTTTCCTGTGCCAGTTTCCTGAGCATTGTCATCAACGTGCCGTTGAAACGCTCTACTTGTCCATTGGCTTGAGGGTGGTAAGGGCTGGTATGTATATGGTTAGAGTGGAACACCCTAAATACCTCCTCCATGAGTTTCCCACAAAACTGGGACCCATTGTCCGTCAGAATTTGATTAGGGAAGCCTAATCTGGTAAAGGCCTCCATCAGTGCAGTCAGCCACTCGTTTCGAGTCAATTGTGGTTAATGGTATGGCTTCACCCCACATTGTACAGCAATCCACCATTGTGAGTATGTACATATTCCTCTTCCTAGTCCTAGGAAGTGGACCCACGATATCGATGGCTACCCTCTCGAAAGGAGAGTTCATGATGGGCATTTCACCCAAGACCACCGGCGCTGTCCAGTGTTTCGGTGCCACCCTCTGGCACTCAGGGCATGACTTCACATATCGACGCACATCCCCTGTCAATCCCGGCCAATAGTAACGGCAGGAAATTCGCTGCATGGTGGCGGCAATACTCATATGCCCACTAAAGGAGATGGTATGCCCCATATGAAGAATCTGGGAACGGTAGGCCTTCGGGACCACCAACTGACCGTGTAGGTTGTCTCCCCTTCCGGCTCTCCTGTAGAGTATCCTATTCTTCATATAGTACTGCCCCCGTTTTGGTGGATCAGCACTTCTCTGCAGCTTCTTGTAGCAAGGACGTAAGGTTGCATCCTCACTCTGGGCAGTTTGCAACTCCCCCGGCAGTGGGTTATTGACAATTGCTTCTGCCTTATCCGTTCTCGTCTGAGAGCGAGCCTGAATTGCTCCCATATGGATTGGCTCCCTGGGCATTCCCAGAAAGACATACCGGCAACCGAGGATGACGGGGAAAATGGGATCGGTCAATACAGCGGCCTTGATTGTGCCGGTGACATATCTTGACCGAATCTCCACTTTGGCGATTGGCAACTTCATGGCTACAGCACTCTTCTGTGCAGGCTGTATCTCCATGGTCTCACCTGTGAATTGTTCTGGGTGTACCAGATCCGCAGAAATCACGGCCTCCCCGTCCAGTCCAGTGTCGTATAAACACTCCACTTGACGGCCGTTAACCTCTATCAATTCCACTACAGGTGGCTTATCCTGGTCTGGAGTCTCTTCCTCGGCCTCGACCTGTTCGGTGGCCTCCACCTTAGGTTCCACTGGGCACACGACGAAATGAGAATCTCCTGACTTAAATCTGCAGTCTTTAGCATTATGCGTGTTCGACCTGCAGTGTTTACACCATTTCCCTGTCCTAGATTTTCTCGTGCCGGACTTCGGTGAGCTCTCCTGGTTGTGAGCTTCCTTGTCGACCTCAGCATTTTCAGTGGCAACCTCCTTTGGAGCCACTTTACACGCCGCGAAGTGAGGGCTCTTAGCCTTCGATTTGCATTCCCTCGTATTGTGAGAGGGTGACTTACAAATCGAACACCACTTCTCCGACCATGGTCGTTTTGGTGAAGAGCTCGAAGTGCTCTTGCTTCCCTCCTTCGTCTTCTCCAAACTCTCCTCTGAAGTTTTAACATATGGTTCCACTTTCTTGGTTCCTGTGCTTTTAGATTTCTTCCGGTCATGTTTCTCCTGACTTTTGGTGTTTGTGGAAAGGTTTTCTCCCGCCTCCCCATGTACCTCGACGAACCGTTCTGCCAATTTCGTCACGATGTCAATACGTTCCGCCCCTTGTTCTCCCAAGAATGTCCTGAGAGGTTTCGACATTTGCTTTCGCATCTGGTCAACTATCATGAGCTCTTCCAGACTCTCATAGTCATGCGCGAACTCAGCCAAATCCATCCACATATGGAGATAGGATTTCAGACGCAGACTGTAGGTGGCAAACAACTCTCCCGGTTCTCGTTTCGCTGTTCGATAATTTTTTCCGGTAGGTATGTGACGTAACTTCGAAACGTTTCAGCAGAGCCGTTTTCAATTCATCGTAATTGTTCTCGTGTCCTTGCGGCAGGCAAGAATAGGCCTCGTAACCTGTCCCGCGTAATCCCTGGGACAACTTAAGACACCATTTGTCACGATCCAGACCCATAGCAACAGACATGGCCTCGAAGCGTTGTAAGTACTGGTCGATCTTCTCTTTGTCTTCCTCGTAGACCGCTAACGGAAACTTCATAGCATGGTAACTATGTCCACCCACTGGGGTTGAGCCAGGAAGAGAGGAACCTCCCACTGTTCCCCCAGTTTCCCCACTAGATTGCCTCTTCAGCTCGAGTTCCCGCATTCGGTACTCGTGCTCCCTTTTCTGAGCTTCTTGTTCAGCTTCCAATCTCTTAGATGCCTGCTCCGCCTCAAGATTCTTAACAGCTTGCTCAGCTTCAAGTTTCTTAACAGCTTGCTCAGCTTCCAGTTTCTTAGCAGCTTGCTTAGCTTCCAGTTTCTTAGCAGCCTGCTCAGCTTCCAGTTTCATAGCCGCCTGCTCAGCTTCAAGTTCTAACCTTTTAGTGGCTTGCTCAGCCTCTATTCTCTTGGTCTCTATCTCCATCTTTCTTAATTCCATCTCAGCCTTCCGATATTCTCTTTCTGCTTGACGCAAATCTCTCTCCACCTCCTGTATGTAATCTGTTAGTGCAGAAATCGACAAGCCCATTCCTTCACCCCTTGCCCTTAGTTCTGCCATATCTAGTTTAGGAGTGGCCATATTTCAGAGAGGTAAGTCAGCAGGTTGAGTGCAAATTATCTCCAAAACAAATATATAGATAATCACTAATTAAAATGTATCTATATATTTAACACCACACAGCACAACACAACACAATCACTCAGTGACAAGAGTAGAATTAGGACCAAAGACCCATGTAGACGTGTGAAGTGTGAACAGGTAAGATATGTGTCTTAACTCCTATCCACATTCACCCTAGCTGGATCCTCGTTATCTGATATCACCGTCACGTGTCGAGATATCCCGTGTCAGGCGATCCCCTGTCAAGATATTCCGTGTCAAGATATCCCAGGTCAAGATCTCCCGTGTCAAGATATCCCGGGTCAAGATATCCCGTGTCGAGCCCCCAGTAATGTCGTGAATTATTTTATATGGTTTGTCGTCCCTGGGGTGAGGGGAATCAACATCGACATCCTTTTACCCCCATATAACTATCTTGAGGATCTTCTTGATTTCTGTCCCAAAACCCCGTCGGTCCCTGGATCCTCCTCCCTCTCTCTCTCTCTCTCTCTCTCTCTCTCTCTCTCTCTCTCTCTCTCTCTCTCTGCCAATACTTATCAAGCCCCCGCTCATTCTTTTCCCAAAACACACTAAACAACACTGGCTTCTAACAAAACAACAATTTACTTTATTAGAGAAAAGTGTCGTTTATGTGCAAAGTGTATGAGTAGAATGTCTGTCGTATAATCTAGTGTGTATGCAGAATCAGACCGAACATCCAAGGAGCACAATCTGCTTCATCATCGTACTGGCCACACCACAACACCATATTCAGGGACAGAAAACCTCACCCAAGTGATGTGTCTCTCAGGCCAAGTGTTGACTTCTTCAGATAGCTCGTGAACACTCCGGATGCTTGGTCTTCAATAGTGGAAACAGTCCAATATTGATCATCGTTCTAACACACACCGTGTAACTACTCTGTTCATTAAATGTTCTGTGATCAGAGAATCCTACAGATATTGTTAATGTCACTTTGGAAAACCTAAATGTTCGTATGTCACTTTTTTGTAAGATTTTCCCAATGTTAACACACAATGTTACTGTTCCAGGTAGTTATATCTACTAGTGTTCCTGGTACAGGTGTTATTTTCAGTGTCCTGAATTTACTGTGATGTAAACTATCACTTAAGAAACACACTTATAATCATCATGTCCTGCTCAGCAGAGGCCAGGTTCCTGCAGACCATCTGGGTTATGGGCCCAGTGCAAAAGCCTCTCAGTAAACTCTGCCTTCAATACTCGAGCCATCACTTTCTATGACTTTGTTGCTAGCTTCTTGGTAGAATAACGTGGAACAATCGAGTGGAACCTGTTGAATAGAGAACACACCTGGTGAGAGCAACCCGATTCTGACCTTTATTAGGTGAGTGAAGGCCACCGGCCGCACTCAGAAAAAATAACAGAGAACCAAACTCTGTCATAAGGCCGAGGAGCTCATCACTTCGGTCTGAGTCATGGTAAGACAAGGAAAGACTAAAGGAAACGGGTAGAAACCCAGCAGATGCCCTACTGGAAGATCCTACCAGTTTACATTCCCTCAATCCCCCCCCCCCCCCAACCATCCTCAATCTTTCTAAATATTATCCCACTACATTGTCCTTAACTCACTGAGTTAAATGATATCTCACACCAGCTAGTTTAAGCTACGCGATAGGCTACTGTTGCCGACGCTCTTGTAATACATTCTATCACCGCACAGTACTGCACTCTATTCCTAAGAATAATCTAAGTTAAATATGTTTAATAGAATACCATATAGTTATTCCTGTTGTAGATGGAGACTATGAAATCACAGACTGGATCGATGTCCGCCGATATACATCAACAATAGACACTATAGTCTCTCTCTAAAAAAAAACAACTAGGAATACTGCACCGGTCCTTAGCGTTTCACAACTTTTAGTCGACTAACCCAGAGTTGTTTATCTCAACCGTATTTATACTGGGTATCAATGACGTCACAAAACTGTCCTAGACACTAGACCGTCTAGAATCTATTTTTCTCTCTCTTTTTTAGACTGGATGGAAACATCCCGCCGTCTATTTCGCTTTCATCTGGGGACCTGTCCCGGCACTTCAGAAAGTCCCGCTAGTCTGTAATATGGGGAATCATTCCCCCACAACAAAAGATCTAGCCGACTTCTGCCCAGACATTCCGTCTACAACTTCAAAGGTTGGCTGTCGCCTTGCAGACGGATGTCGCTATAGTCTCTCCTCGAGCAACAACATATTAAAGAAATGCCGACTGTGTGTAGACATTTGGCGCGACTTTCTGTCATCGATCGAAACCTTCAAGTTTTTAATGTGACGCACAGATGCAGAAGTAATGAAAGCGGTAAACTCTTGGTTCAGATGGCAACCACAAACCTTTTTTTGCGGACGGCGTTTGCCGCCTACCTAAGCAATGCGATGCTTGCCTGAATGCCTACGGCGACTTCTTCTGACCAACCCAATTATTTAATTCTACCACACCTGTTAATGTTTCTTTCATGCTTTTGTAATACAGCTATTTGAACGGGCGTCAAATGAACGTCCCTAATATATATATATATATATATATATATATATATATATATATATATATATATATATATATATATATATATATATATGCGCGCGCGCGTGTGTGTGTGTGTGTGTGTGTGTGTGTGTGTGTGTGTGTGTGTGTGTGGTATTGCGTGTATGCTTGCATGCATGTGTGTGTTAAAGCACATATACATCAATGTGTTTGTTCTTGTTTTCCCCTAATCTAAGTGTACGTTGGGAACCTGTCAAGGCAAAGGCGATCACGCAACAGCGCGATAGATTGGAGGCCGTTATCCGTCAGTTTTGGTGTTGGAGGTAAACATTAGATAATATTGATTTATGTGATTATTTCAGGATTTGAGGTTTGAAGATTGAGCACAACCCATTACTGGCAAAACTGATCGTAGTCTGGTACGAACCTTGGGACTTGTGCACATCGGATTGGAAGCACTAGACTCGAGTTTCGCTCTTGTTTGAGCTCGTCAGTAGTGCATATCCCTGAAAGGATCCGGGATAGCTTCACACGCCAGCGATCCGGAGTTCGATCCCGGGTCCAGACAGGGATATGCACTACTGACGAGCTCAAACGAGATCGAAACTCGAGTCTAGTGCTTCCAATTAGACAATATCTTTAGATGTTAATTATCTTTTAGTCTACTTTAAATATTTCATACCCAGTCCGCCACTATACATAAATGCACACGATTTCCACATATTTCACAATCATGGGAGAGCATAGGAGTGACTCTATAACTGAGTATCAACATTCACCTTACATTGTGGACTACTAAGATTCAAATCATTGAACTGAGAACTTACTTGGTACAGGACGAAATGAAAATGACCGTTTCAGTTAGGATTATTGGACCTTCTAAAAGTATGCCATTAAGGTTCTTTAAAATTTGTGAGGTAAATTCCACAGCTTCAATATCCAGGCCGTGTTTTTCTAACTGGAGCCCATAATGGAGGCAAAGAATAATAAGACTGTAACCTATTATGCATGACGTAAAAGGTTGATTATGAAAGGTTGTTTTGAGTGAGGCTTCATCATCCTGTATAAAAAGTTACAAGAAATACCCAGTCAACCACGAAGGATTGTGCTTGTGTTTTGTGATTGACTGAAGACCCATGCTCCACTGGGAGATAAAAGGCAGCAGACGAGGAGTGGCCACGTGATCACTTTTTATAACATTTTCTGTGTCAAACAACAAGTAGGTTTGTAGCAGAGAAAGATGAGAGGTGGAAAATATGAAGAAGATGTGTGTCACAGTTAAGGCTCAGAAGTTGTTAATATGGAAGCAGACTTGTTGTATTATTATTAAATGACAACATTTCGGAGATATATAAACCTAAAGCGGATACGGAAAGTAGATTAAGACGATTACTCATCCCATCGCACTTCATGATCAAGTTTTCCTTCCCGTGGGATGGTCGTGGCGCTCCCAGTTCATTCCTTTCCCCAGCCGTCTGTCTTGTGCTGGTCAGTTTGCTTTCATGCAAATATGCGTTGTTAATGTTCGTAGTCTACCCCATTATTACATTCCCAGTACTATCTTTGGTATTTCTTCAGCTCTGAGGGTGTGCTATGGCCTAGCTGACAGCGAATCGCGCAGGTAATGTCATGAGTACAGTCAGGCGCGGTTTCGACGTCTGGGCTCGTCGACAGAAAAATGAGGGAAGGGTTGACCACCAACTCCTCCAGACACCCAGGGCTACAACATGTGAGGTCGCTAGCGCACCACAGACTCATGGCAGGACACCGCTTCGGGACCATTTTTGTTTCAAATTATTAGGTTATGACCAAGCCGCAAGTCTCTTTGCTTTCTGATTTCTTTAAGAAGCTTCTTGTTCTGTTATATTTTTCAGAGCTTGTTAATTTGTTACTTCTTCAATCCAGCTGGTTTTAGTCATATTTTTAAGGCATTTCATTTTGATTGTCTCTATAAATTTGTACAGACGTTTATTCATTGTCCGTAGATTTCAGTATGTATGACTTTAAAACAAGACTTTCTTTACAATCAATCAATCAATCAATCAATCAATCAATCATGTGCCATGCCGGAAAGCGTAGGTGGTCATGACTCGCCATTTCACTAAATCACTAGAGTCGTTGATCAGCTCAGTGTTTCTGTCTCGTCCATACCATGTGGCCAAGCCATCCATGTATTTTCCTCTCGGTCTTCCTCTTGGTCTGTTCCCTTCGATCTTGCCAGTTGTCACTAAGTTCCATCCATTTCTTCTCATAACATGTCCAAAAACTTTTGACTGTCTACGTCTAATTTCTTTAATAAATTTACGATTTTCATTTGTCTCCTGCAGTACTTGGTCATTCGTTTTTCTGTCTGTCCATGGTATTCTTTGCATTTTCTTCAGAAACCACATTTCTGCAGCCATCAGATGTTTTTTTTCAGATTGACTGCTCATTGTCCAAGTTTCACATCCATACAAACGAACAGGCTCTATGTATCCCCTCAACACTCTTTTCCTCGTTTCAATTGACATCTTTTTATTGGTCAGAATGTTTTTCATCTTGCTAAAGGCTACTTTCGCCATGGCGATTCTTGTTCTAATCTCTTCAAGGCATCTCCCATCAGATGTTATGACTGTTCCGAGATAATTGTACCGATTCACTTGTTGAAGAATATTCCCATTTACTTGTATTTTGCATTGTGGTATTTCGTTCTTCCTAGTGACGACCATAACCTGTGTCTTTTTACAATTTAATTCTAACCCCAGCAGCTCACTGTGTACAACAACCTCATCTACTAATTATTGCAGATCCTTCTCATTGTCTGCAATCAATACTGTATCATCTGCATATCTAATGTTATTGATGTTTCGTCCTCCAATGCTGATTCCATTTATATCTTCTAAATTTCTGAAAATATTTTCACTGTATAGGGAAAAAAGATCTGGAGACATTACACATCCCTGCCTAACACCTCTCTTAATAGGCCAATATTGTCCCACTTAATTATAAATCCTTATGGCAGCTTGTTGTTTCCAATATATGTTTTTTATAAGTCTAATATCTTTCTCATCAATTTGTAGATCTGCAAGCATATCCACCATGTTGACATGTCTAACGCTATCAAAAGCCTTTGTGTAGTCAATAAAGCAAAGATGCATATCTTTATTTCTATAGAACGTCCAATAACTGATCGCAGCATATACACAGCAGTAGTAGGATAGCGGGTAACTAAGTATATTTTCTGGATTGTGGTGCTGGATTGACCCCAATCCAGCTGGATTGGGGTTAGGGGTTAGGGGTTAGGGGTTAGGGGTTAGGGTTAGGGTTAGGGGTTAGGGTTAGGGTTAGGGGTTAGGGTTAGGGGTTAGGGTTAGGGGTTAGGGTTAGGGGTTAGGGTTAGGGTTTAGGGGTTAGGGTTTTTGTCTGCTCCTAATTATACTTTATGGATTGACTTCGCTGGATTGTCCCCAATCCAGCTCGGGGCCAGGGCGGTTTGGGTAGGGTAGGTACTTAGGTCATATGTAAGGGTTGATAATTCTAATAAAAGACATGTTTTTTCTAAGAGCAGATAACTATGTGTATAATATTTTAACTAATTTAAAAAAAAATAAAATAAAAATAAAAGACAAGCAGAGGCGCGCGGGGCGGGCGGCGAGCGCAGGGTCGGTCGCGGCGAATCGGAGCGGTCGACCCCCGTAAATCAGTGTCTTGTAGTACTCAAGTGGCCAGTCATTGCCGAGTGACCACAGGGCCGGTCAGTGACGAGTGCGGGTGGTGGAGCTAGGTGGATCGAACCCTCGAGGCGCACCAGGTGTCATATGAAAATTGTAATAAGTAAAAAGGTAAATATGGCATGTATATGATCTGTAGTGGGTCATAGTGGCCTATAAACTATCATCCTGTAGATTACACCTCTTCAAATGAAAACCTTAAAAAAGTAAAGATGGCATGTAGTAACGGTTGTAAGGGGGCGTGGCTTCGTGGTATTCGTTGTTAAGGGGTTGGTGAGTGGTGATGTACCTATATAACAGCTTCCGAACAATTTAAAGGGATGGGCGAGTGGCGAAGTGGCTACGTAAATGCGTCGGTTCCTTGCTAAGAGACAGAGGAGTTGCTAGATAAAGGCTCCAGGTCGTTGTCAAGGGGTTGGTGAGTGTACAAATAGCTAAATAACTGCTTCTGATCCTTGTTAAGAGGTGGGCGAGGGGCGGATTGGTTGGATAATTACGCCCGTTCCTTGGTAAGAGCCAGGGTGATCGAGTGGAGAAGTGGGTAAATATAGGCATGGAGGTATACCACCGACACATTCAACGCATAATTTCGGCGTCGGTCGTCAGAAGACCAAGGATATTTTCATTATATGTCTATTGTAAAGGGGTCGACTGTTTGTTATAACGGGGTCACTATTATCTATAGTGGCTGGGACTTAAATACTATCAGCATACCGGTTACAGCTCTTCAAATGAAAACTTTGAAAGTGTAAAGATGGCCGATGGTTTTAGTGGGTATGACTTTGTGATATTCATTGTTAAGGGGTGGGGTGAGTGGATGCGTAATTAGATAAACGCTTCCGAACACTATCATCGGGTTCGAATCCCAGTGGGGTGGTCTAGTGGTAGAAGAAATATTGATAATATTTGGTTACTTAGTTGTGATTTCGAGCTCGGTTGTTATTAACCCGGTTATGTTTAGAAAAGTAGAGGGGGTGTGCTGGTTGCGGAGTATGTTTAGGGGGTACCCCAGACACCGTGGAAGTGACAGGTTCGAATCTCGGAACTTTGTCGTGGGTAAGATTTCCAGTCATCAACGTGTGGGTGTCTAGTTTATCATACGGGTCAGGGTCGCTTTGTCCGGCCGTGTCGCCGCAGCCACAAGTCCCACCGCTGCTGAAAATGACAGGCAGCAAATGTTACCGTTGCACCTACGAGTCACGAAATATAATCTAACATAACATTCAAAATATGGTATACTTATAACCTCAACAGGTGTTGCCAAAAAATCGATACGCATCTTCATAACGGCTAATCCATGGGATTATCATCCTCGTAATGACCAAGTCGGGTTAATAATATTTCTGATATTTCCGCCATTGCAAAATAGTTCGCGATATTAATAAATGTTCATATAAATGTTGGAAGGGGATTAAGGGATTAACACCTATTGTCGGGACATCCAATAAAAATCAATAACACTACCCTCGATTTTTCTCATAATTGCCGATTGGAGATTATGGGCTAGGTGTATGTGTCCTTATTTAGTTAAAACAAGTGGTATGAGTAGGAGATATCACAAACAGTATCAGCATGTGCCACTCTGATCTTAAATATCAGTAGCTCGTTATTCTTGTGACATTGAAAACGCTTGTGGCTTGAAGACGGATGGTGTACTATGTTATTGGGTGGTTTATATAGATTGACCAGTATGTGAAGTTGATAAGGGCACCCTTGTCAGCGCATCGTAGCTGTGTTGTGACTTGTCGCCTATTACATCCGGGTGTAAAAATAACCAAAAATATTTCACATCAACTCAGCCATGCCTCTATATAGCTGCACTGCGAACATGGCTAGAGTCTACTTTAGGAAAGTATCGTGTATCTGTGTATACGGGTTTACCACTGCTTATAGATGTGTGCAGTATTATTAGAAAGCGGCCGTTATGTCTACATTATCAAAGTATGTTGCCTTACAGAGCTGGTATAGTATCTATGTGTCTGCTACGTTGTATGTTTTGTCATGTTGCTTGTAGTATTTGGAGGGAGTTTCATGCGGTTGTCTAGTGAACTTTTTAAAAACTATGTCTCAGAATCCACAACGCCACTGGCGTTAGAGGCTTTTCAACTTGTCTGCTCATTGACCACGCTTCACAGTCATACAAAAGTACGGGTTCTATGTAGTACTTAAACACTCCTTTTATTTCTCATTACAGTTGTCAACTTTATATTAGTCAGTATGTTTTCCAATTTGCAAAAGACAACCTTCATCACAGCGATTCTTGTTCCAACGCTTTAAAGCCACCTCCTATCAGACATTTTTTTTCTTTCCTTTTATGCTCACGGCTACCGTTTCCCCATTTCAAGCTCCATGCCTCTACTCGTATGTATTAGTGTGGTAGAAGTAAACCGATAACTCACAAGATAGACATGTATTACCACAATGTATATGGACCTGTGGGAAACGGCTACATCCGGGCAAAGAGGGCGTTGTATCTGTCACATGCGTATGGATACAGCCGAGACACGTGGTTAAGATGGATACTACAGAAAAAAAAACAAAGGTATTATGTTGGCGATCGAACCAGGGGACCTAATTCGTGATGACCACCATGTACGGGAGTGATTCTGCACCCTCGTCAACAGGGCGTCGGAGGTTTAAAAGGGTGTTCATTCTCTCGCTTTTCTATTTCCGAGTCGTCATAGGGTCACCAAGTAACAGTAAAGAACACGAAACTACTACTACCAAGGCCTCTATACACCACAAGGCAGTTTCGACTATAATATACACAACTATAATCAAGTCATCACAGTATTCAACTAACCCGTTCTCATAGACATAGAGGAGAGATGTGAGCACCGAGGCCAGTTGGGGGAGGTGTATCTTTTACTTAACATCTATCGGGTCATACACCGACGAGTGTTTAGCTATATATATCATATAATATTATCCGTGAACACAACAAGCTTCCCCGGATCAGTCTTAGGCTTCTCATATAACATGACATATCACGTACCCGCTGTCCTGACCAGCAAAGTTATCGCTTCTCAGAGCAGACATTTACACTTTCATTAATTCTTCTGCCTGGCCAAAGGGGGTCTTTGCATCTTTCCGCAGAAACCTAGTTCCAAAGCTAATATATGTTTTTCAATGTGTCGGCTCATTACCACATTTCACATCCTGACAAAAGTACAGGTTCTATGTTCCACTCCAACAGTCAAATAAGAAAAAAATGTTAGCCAAATTATTAAAATGTTGGCCAAATATAGAAATATATCGACCAGACGTATAAAGTATAGTAAAATATGTTAGCCAAACTTATAAAACTCGGGGTCAAAATAAGAAATATCTCAACCAAGCGTATAAGAAATAGGAAAAAGGCTAGTCAAACTAATGAAAATGTTGGCCAAATACAGAAATATTTCGACCAACTTATAAAATGTAGGAAAAATTGTTAACCAAACTGACAAAACTGTTAGCCAAAATAAGAAACGTCTCGGCCAACTTATAAAATGTAGGGAAAATTGTTAGCTAAACTGACAAAACAGTTGGTCAAAATAAGAAACGGCTCGACTAACATTGTAAAAAGTAGGAAAAATTGTAACCAAATTAATTTAAAAAGGTGACCAAAATAGGAAATATCTCGACCAAACTTGTGAAAAGTAGGAAAATTGTTCGTCAAATGTGACAAATATTGGGCAAGTAGGAAATCATGTTAGCCAAATAGGAAAAATATCGATCAAACTTATAGATGTCTCGTCCAAACTTATAAAATGTATGAACATTTGTTAGCCAAAGGTGAAAAATATTGACCAAGTAAAGAAATATCTCATCCGAATTTATAACAAGTAAGAAAACATGCTAGTAAAATCAAGAAATATGTCGACTGAAGTTATACAATAGGCGAACGATGGACAAACTTATAAATATGTCGACCTTTATAAGAAAATGTATTACCCAAATTAGGAAAAAATATTGACCAAGTTTTCAAATACCTCGACCAAACTTACAAAAAGTAGGAAAATATGTCGACTAAAGTAGGAACATTTGTTAGCCAAAGATGAAAAATATTGGTCAAGTAAAGAAATATCGCATCCAAACTTTTAAAATGTAGGAAACTTTATTAACCAAATGTGAAAAATATTGTCCAAGTAAAGACATGTTTCAACTAATCTTATAAATATGTCGTCCAAACTTATAAACATTAGGAAAATTTGTTAACCAAATGGGAAAAATATTGGTCAAGTGGAGAAATATCTCATCCATTCTTATAAAACTTAGGAAAATGTGTTAACCTAATGAGAAAAATATCGCCCAATTGAAGAAAAAAGTTACACAAAACTTATAAAACTTAGGAAAATTTGTTAACCAAATGGGAAAAATATTGACCAAGTGGAGAAATATCTCAACCATACTTATGAAAAGGAGGAAAATGTGTTAACCAAATGGGAAAAATATTGACCAAGTGAAGAAATATCTCAACCATACTTATAAACATTAGGAAAATGTGTTAACCTAATGAGAAAAATATCGACCAAGTGAAGAAAGATTTACACAAAACTTATAAAACATAGGAAAATTTGTTAGCCAAAGATGAAAAATATTGGTCAAGTAAAGAAATATCGCATCCAAACTTTTAAAATGTAGGAAACTTTATTAACCAAATGTTAAAAATATTGTCCAAGTAAAGACATGTTTCAACTAATCTTATAAATATATCGTCCAAACGTATAAACATTAGGAAAATGTGTTAACCAAATGGGAAAAATATTGGCCAACTGGAGAAATATCTCAACCATACTTATGAAAAAGAGGAAAAGGTGTTAACCTAATGAGAAAAATATCGACCAAGTAAAGAAAAACGTACACCAAACTTCTGAAACGTAAGAAAATTTGTTAACCAAATGGGAAATATATCACCCAAGTGGAGAAATATCTCAACCATACTTATGAAAAGGAGGAAAATGTGTTAACCTAATGAGAAAAAATATCGCCCAAATGAAGAAAAAAATTACACAAAACTTATAAAACTTAGGAAAATGTGTTAACCTAATGAGAAAAATATCGCCCAAGTAAAGAAAAAAGTTACACAAAACTTATAAAACTTAGGAAAATGTGTTAACCTAATGAGAAAAATATAGCCCAATTGAAGAAAAAGTTACACAAAACTTATAAAACTTAGGAAAATGTGTTGCCTATTGAGAAAAATATCGCCCAAGTAAAGAAAAACGTACACCAAACTTCTGAAAAGTAAGAAAATTTGTTAACCAAACGGGAAAAATATATGGGCTAAACTATGAAATATGATGACCGAAGTAAGAAAATGTGTTAACCAAATGGGGAAAAATATTGGCCAAAACATGAAACTTCTCGACCAAACTTATAAATATCTCATGTAAACTTATAAAAAAGTAGGAACAAATATTGCTTCTGTAGTTATGTTAAACGTATCTTGAACTTTTATCTGAACAGACATTTCTAAAGACATAATCATCAACGTCAACACTTTCCCTCTTTTACATTACCGAAAACTCCAACTTATCAGTCCAGAGTATCCACTAAAGAAGCACTTATGCATACTAATCACCCAGCTCTTCACACTCTTGGTTTTTTCTTTTCTAATACAAAGTGTCTCTGTCTTTCATAGATAGCTTCACAACTTTTCTATGTTGCACCACTAACAACTCCAAACCTTCGTTGCACATGAGCTCTAATGAAACAGTCATAACAAAATGTATGGCAATGCAATCTGTGGCTCCACCTGGGATAGTTTCAATATCATCTGAGTATTCGTCAGCAAAGAGCCACTTCCCATGGCTGACATCTTCAACTTTCTATACCACAATGTCTGCTACACTAACCTTCCATTGGTCCATCGTTCAACAATACAAAGAGTGTTCTCGAAGTCTAGCTAACATAGCATTGCTTACTTTATCCACCTCTATCACACTTTGTCATTTCAAAGCTGCAATAGCGGCAAGTCTGCAACCAACCAACAGTGTCTGTTATGAAGTCGACCTTTCTTAAAGCCACGTCTGCCTTATTGAGCCCTTGAATACCCTCTACCACATCGTCTAACCGACTTTCAACGTTTCATACCAAATAACATTAACATTCTCTTTGATTACAGAACAGCTGATTTTCTGCTGACTAGGCAGATTTTCCAACCTCGTGGAGATAAATCATATGCCCCCTAACCTACTAGGCGCTATTCTAGACAACGAATATGGTCATCGACCAGCACCCCTATACAGAACTTGAAAAAAACAGCAACAGAGCTTGGGTTATTGAGACGAATGAGTTGCATTCCTTGGACTACCAGAGTGACATCAAACGCAACAAACACTTTCTTACTAACCCTAACCCTAAGTATACATCATCTAATCCTAACCCTAACCCTAACCCTAACTATACAACAAACTCTTTCTTAAGAGACATAGATACAAACCAGTGTTAGAAATGAAAAAGTTAAATTTATGTGATTACATTTTAATTAAAATTTAAAACTAATAAATCGCACTTTTATTGCCCGCTTCACTTAATATACGTATATAGGGTAAGTATATGAATAGGCTAGGTATAGGACACATATCAAGCTTACATCTTGCGCAATAAAAGTGCGATTTATTAGTTTTAAATTTTAATTAAAATGTAATCACATAAATTTAACTTTTTCATTTCTAACACTGGTTTGTATCTATGTCTCTTAAGAAAGAGTTTGTTGTATAGTTAGGGTTAGGGTTAGGGTTAGGATTAGATGATGTATACTTAGGGTTAGGGTTAGTAAGAAAGTGTTTGTTGCGTTTGATGTCACTCTGGTAGTCCAAGGAATGCAACTCATTCGTCTCAATAACCCAAGCTCTGTTGCTGTTTTTTTCAAGTTCTGTATAGGGGTGCTGGTCGATGACCATATTCGTTGTCTAGAATAGCGCCTAGTAGGTTAGGGGGCATATGATTTATCTCCACGAGGTTGGAAAATCTGCCTAGTCAGCAGAAAATCAGCTGTTCTGTAATCAAAGAGAATGTTAATGTTATTTGGTATGAAACGTTGAAAGTCGGTTAGACGATGTGGTAGAGGGTATTCAAGGGCTCAATAAGGCAGACGTGGCTTTAAGAAAGGTCGACTTCATAACAGACACTGTTGGTTGGTTGCAGACTTGCCGCTATTGCAGCTTTGAAATGACAAAGTGTGATAGAGGTGGATAAAGTAAGCAATGCTATGTTAGCTAGACTTCGAGAACACTCTTTGTATTGTTGAACGATGGACCAATGGAAGGTTAGTGTAGCAGACATTGTGGTATAGAAAGTTGAAGATGTCAGCCATGGGAAGTGGCTCTTTGCTGACGAATACTCAGATGATATTGAAACTATCCCAGGTGGAGCCACAGATTGCATTGCCATACATTTTGTTATGACTGTTTCATTAGAGCTCATGTGCAACGAAGGTTTGGAGTTGTTAGTGGTGCAACATAGAAAAGTTGTGAAGCTATCTATGAAAGACAGAGACACTTTGTATTAGAAAAGAAAAAACCAAGAGTGTGAAGAGCTGGGTGATTAGTATGCATAAGTGCTTCTTTAGTGGATACTCTGGACTGATAAGTTGGAGTTTTCGGTAATGTAAAAGAGGGAAAGTGTTGACGTTGATGATTATGTCTTTAGAAATGTCTGTTCAGATAAAAGTTCAAGATACGTTTAACATAACTACAGAAGCAATATTTGTTCCTACTTTTTTATAAGTTTACATGAGATATTTATAAGTTTGGTCGAGAAGTTTCATGTTTTGGCCAATATTTTTCCCCATTTGGTTAACACATTTTCTTACTTCGGTCATCATATTTCATAGTTTAGCCCATATATTTTTCCCGTTTGGTTAACAAATTTTCTTACTTTTCAGAAGTTTGGTGTACGTTTTTCTTTACTTGGGCGATATTTTTCTCAATAGGCAACACATTTTCCTAAGTTTTATAAGTTTTGTGTAACTTTTTCTTCAATTGGGCTATATTTTTCTCATTAGGTTAACACATTTTCCTAAGTTTTATAAGTTTTGTGTAACTTTTTTCTTTACTTGGGCGATATTTTTCTCATTAGGTTAACACATTTTCCTAAGTTTTATAAGTTTTGTGTAATTTTTTTCTTCATTTGGGCGATATTTTTTCTCATTAGGTTAACACATTTTCCTCCTTTTCATAAGTATGGTTGAGATATTTCTCCACTTGGGTGATATATTTCCCATTTGGTTAACAAATTTTCTTACGTTTCAGAAGTTTGGTGTACGTTTTTCTTTACTTGGTCGATATTTTTCTCATTAGGTTAACACCTTTTCCTCTTTTTCATAAGTATGGTTGAGATATTTCTCCAGTTGGCCAATATTTTTCCCATTTGGTTAACACATTTTCCTAATGTTTATACGTTTGGACGATATATTTATAAGATTAGTTGAAACATGTCTTTACTTGGACAATATTTTTAACATTTGGTTAATAAAGTTTCCTACATTTTAAAAGTTTGGATGCGATATTTCTTTACTTGACCAATATTTTTCATCTTTGGCTAACAAATTTTCCTATGTTTTATAAGTTTTGTGTAAATCTTTCTTCACTTGGTCGATATTTTTCTCATTAGGTTAACACATTTTCCTAATGTTTATAAGTATGGTTGAGATATTTCTTCACTTGGTCAATATTTTTCCCATTTGGTTAACACATTTTCCTCCTTTTCATAAGTATGGTTGAGATATTTCTCCACTTGGTCAATATTTTTCCCATTTGGTTAACAAATTTTCCTAAGTTTTATAAGTTTTGTGTAACTTTTTTCTTCAATTGGGCGATATTTTTCTCATTAGGTTAACACATTTTCCTAAGTTTTATAAGAATGGATGAGATATTTCTCCACTTGACCAATATTTTTCCCATTTGGTTAACAAATTTTCCTAATGTTTATAAGTTTGGACGACATATTTATAAGATTAGTTGAAACATGTCTTTACTTGGACAATATTTTTCACATTTGGTTAATAAAGTTTCCTACATTTTAAAAGTTTGGATGCGATATTTCTTTACTTGACCAATATTTTTCATCTTTGGCTAACAAATGTTCCTACTTTAGTCGACATATTTTCCTACTTTTTGTAAGTTTGGTCGAGGTATTTGAAAACTTGGTCAATATTTTTTCCTAATTTGGGTAATACATTTTCTTATAAAGGTCGACATATTTATAAGTTTGTCCATCGTTCGCCTATTGTATAACTTCAGTCGACATATTTCTTGATTTTACTAGCATGTTTTCTTACTTGTTATAAATTCGGATGAGATATTTCTTTACTTGGTCAATATTTTTCACCTTTGGCTAACAAATGTTCATACATTTTATAAGTTTGGACGAGACATCTATAAGTTTGATCGATATTTTTCCTATTTGGCTAACATGATTTCCTACTTGCCCAATATTTGTCACATTTGACGAACAATTTTCCTACTTTTCACAAGTTTGGTCGAGATATTTCCTATTTTGGTCACCTTTTTAAATTAATTTGGTTACAATTTTTCCTACTTTTTACAATGTTAGTCGAGCCGTTTCTTATTTTGACCAACTGTTTTGTCAGTTTAGCTAACAATTTTCCCTACATTTTATAAGTTGGCCGAGACGTTTCTTATTTTGGCTAACAGTTTTGTCAGTTTGGTTAACAATTTTTCCTACATTTTATAAGTTGGTCGAAATATTTCTGTATTTGGCCAACATTTTCATTAGTTTGACTAGCCTTTTTCCTATTTCTTATACGCTTGGTTGAGATATTTCTTATTTTGACCCCGAGTTTTATAAGTTTGGCTAACATATTTTACTATACTTTATACGTCTGGTCGATATATTTCTATATTTGGCCAACATTTTAATAATTTGGCTAACATTTTTTTCTTATTTGACTGTTGGAGTGGAACATAGAACCTGTACTTTTGTCAGGATGTGAAATGTGGTAATGAGCCGACACATTGAAAAACATATATTAGCTTTGGAACTAGGTTTCTGCGGAAAGATGCAAAGACCCCCTTTGGCCAGGCAGAAGAATTAATGAAAGTGTAAATGTCTGCTCTGAGAAGCGATAACTTTGCTGGTCAGGACAGCGGGTACGTGATATGTCATGTTATATGAGAAGCCTAAGACTGATCCGGGGAAGCTTGTTGTGTTCACGGATAATATTATATGATATATATAGCTAAACACTCGTCGGTGTATGACCCGATAGATGTTAAGTAAAAGATACACCTCCCCCAACTGGCCTCGGTGCTCACATCTCTCCTCTATGTCTATGAGAACGGGTTAGTTGAATACTGTGATGACTTGATTATAGTTGTGTATATTATAGTCGAAACTGCCTTGTGGTGTATAGAGGCCTTGGTAGTAGTAGTTTCGTGTTCTTTACTGTTACTTGGTGACCCTATGACGACTCGGAAATAGAAAAGCGAGAGAATGAACACCCTTTTAAACCTCCGACGCCCTGTTGACGAGGGTGCAGAATCACTCCCGTACATGGTGGTCATCACGAATTAGGTCCCCTGGTTCGATCGCCAACATAATACCTTTGTTTTTTTTTCTGTAGTATCCATCTTAACCACGTGTCTCGGCTGTATCCATACGCATGTGACAGATACAACGCCCTCTTTGCCCGGATGTAGCCGTTTCCCACAGGTCCATATACATTGTGGTAATACATGTCTATCTTGTGAGTTATCGGTTTACTTCTACCACACTAATACATACGAGTAGAGGCATGGAGCTTGAAATGGGGAAACGGTAGCCGTGAGCATAAAAGGAAAGAAAAAAAATGTCTGATAGGAGGTGGCTTTAAAGCGTTGGAACAAGAATCGCTGTGATGAAGGTTGTCTTTTGCAAATTGGAAAACATACTGACTAATATAAAGTTGACAACTGTAATGAGAAATAAAAGGAGTGTTTAAGTACTACATAGAACCCGTACTTTTGTATGACTGTGAAGCGTGGTCAATGAGCAGACAAGTTGAAAAGCCTCTAACGCCAGTGGCGTTGTGGATTCTGAGACATAGTTTTTAAAAAGTTCACTAGACAACCGCATGAAACTCCCTCCAAATACTACAAGCAACATGACAAAACATACAACGTAGCAGACACATAGATACTATACCAGCTCTGTAAGGCAACATACTTTGATAATGTAGACATAACGGCCGCTTTCTAATAATACTGCACACATCTATAAGCAGTGGTAAACCCGTATACACAGATACACGATACTTTCCTAAAGTAGACTCTAGCCATGTTCGCAGTGCAGCTATATAGAGGCATGGCTGAGTTGATGTGAAATATTTTTGGTTATTTTTACACCCGGATGTAATAGGCGACAAGTCACAACACAGCTACGATGCGCTGACAAGGGTGCCCTTATCAACTTCACATACTGGTCAATCTATATAAACCACCCAATAACATAGTACACCATCCGTCTTCAAGCCACAAGCGTTTTCAATGTCACAAGAATAACGAGCTACTGATATTTAAGATCAGAGTGGCACATGCTGATACTGTTTGTGATATCTCCTACTCATACCACTTGTTTTAACTAAATAAGGACACATACACCTAGCCCATAATCTCCAATCGGCAATTATGAGAAAAATCGAGGGTAGTGTTATTGATTTTTATTGGATGTCCCGACAATAGGTGTTAATCCCTTAATCCCCTTCCAACATTTATATGAACATTTATTAATATCGCGAACTATTTTGCAATGGCGGAAATATCAGAAATATTATTAACCCGACTTGGTCATTACGAGGATGATAATCCCATGGATTAGCCGTTATGAAGATGCGTATCGATTTTTTGGCAACACCTGTTGAGGTTATAAGTATACCATATTTTGAATGTTATGTTAGATTATATTTCGTGACTCGTAGGTGCAACGGTAACATTTGCTGCCTGTCATTTTCAGCAGCGGTGGGACTTGTGGCTGCGGCGACACGGCCGGACAAAGCGACCCTGACCCGTATGATAAACTAGACACCCACACGTTGATGACTGGAAATCTTACCCACGACAAAGTTCCGAGATTCGAACCTGTCACTTCCACGGTGTCTGGGGTACCCCCTAAACATACTCCGCAACCAGCACACCCCCTCTACTTTTCTAAACATAACCGGGTTAATAACAACCGAGCTCGAAATCACAACTAAGTAACCAAATATTATCAATATTTCTTCTACCACTAGACCACCCCACTGGGATTCGAACCCGATGATAGTGTTCGGAAGCGTTTATCTAATTACGCATCCACTCACCCCACCCCTTAACAATGAATATCACAAAGTCATACCCACTAAAACCATCGGCCATCTTTACACTTTCAAAGTTTTCATTTGAAGAGCTGTAACCGGTATGCTGATAGTATTTAAGTCCCAGCCACTATAGATAATAGTGACCCCGTTATAACAAACAGTCGACCCCTTTACAATAGACATATAATGAAAATATCCTTGGTCTTCTGACGACCGACGCCGAAATTATGCGTTGAATGTGTCGGTGGTATACCTCCATGCCTATATTTACCCACTTCTCCACTCGATCACCCTGGCTCTTACCAAGGAACGGGCGTAATTATCCAACCAATCCGCCCCTCGCCCACCTCTTAACAAGGATCAGAAGCAGTTATTTAGCTATTTGTACACTCACCAACCCCTTGACAACGACCTGGAGCCTTTATCTAGCAACTCCTCTGTCTCTTAGCAAGGAACCGACGCATTTACGTAGCCACTTCGCCACTCGCCCATCCCTTTAAATTGTTCGGAAGCTGTTATATAGGTACATCACCACTCACCAACCCCTTAACAACGAATACCACGAAGCCACGCCCCCTTACAACCGTTACTACATGCCATCTTTACTTTTTTAAGGTTTTCATTTGAAGAGGTGTAATCTACAGGATGATAGTTTATAGGCCACTATGACCCACTACAGATCATATACATGCCATATTTACCTTTTTACTTATTACAATTTTCATATGACACCTGGTGCGCCTCGAGGGTTCGATCCACCTAGCTCCACCACCCGCACTCGTCACTGACCGGCCCTGTGGTCACTCGGCAATGACTGGCCACTTGAGTACTACAAGACACTGATTTACGGGGGTCGACCGCTCCGATTCGCCGCGACCGACCCTGCGCTCGCCGCCCGCCCCGCGCGCCTCTGCTTGTCTTTTATTTTTATTTTATTTTTTTTAAATTAGTTAAAATATTATACACATAGTTATCTGCTCTTAGAAAAAACATGTCTTTTATTAGAATTATCAACCCTTACATATGACCTAAGTACCTACCCTACCCAAACCGCCCTGGCCCCGAGCTGGATTGGGGACAATCCAGCGAAGTCAATCCATAAAGTATAATTAGGAGCAGACAAAAACCCTAACCCCTAAACCCTAACCCTAACCCCTAACCCTAACCCCTAACCCTAACCCCTAACCCTAACCCCTAACCCTAACCCTAACCCCTAACCCTAACCCTAACCCCTAACCCCAAACCCCTAACCCCTAACCCCAATCCAGCTGGATTGGGGTCAATCCAGCACCACAATCCAGAAAATATACTTAGTTACCCGCTATCCTACTACTCACAGCATTTACTATACCCTTTCCCTCTACAAACCCACATTGTTCTTCCCCTATTTCAGGTTGTATTTTCTTCCTCTCTCTTTGCATGATAATTCGTAGCAAAATCTTTGTGATGTGACTCATTATACTAATTGTTCTATGTTGATCACATTCCAAGATTCCTGATTTCTTTGGGATTACAATAAATACAGAGTTACATAATTCAGAAGGATATCTCCAGTATCATATAATGTGTTCAGCAGTCTGGTGACTTGATCTATTCCATATTCTTCTAAAGATTGATTATCCACATGCAAAAAATCAGATCAGTGTACTAATAAAGTTCCAAATGTATTGACTACGCTTGAGTTCAAAGCGAGCGAACGCAAACAAACGAACATACAACAGGGGTATCGTGTCAAAGCCAATTCCCAGGGCAAACTGTAAAGTGTTGAAATAAACTTGGCATACACTCTCGGGTACTGAAAGAAACCTGGCACACTTACTGTCGTCTTCATAAAAGAGATAGAAGGGAAACAATGAGAAAGAAGGTGGGGAGACAGTAGTGGCAGCATAAAGAGGATGAGAAGAAGAAGAAGAAGAAGAAGAAGAAGAAGAAGAAGAAGAAGAAGAAGAAGAAGAAGAAGAGGCAAGGGGAGAAGGTGGTGGTGGATCAGAAGCAGAAGCAGAAGAAGGAGGAGGAATACTGTAAGTGTTAAATAAAAGTATAAAGTACTCTTACAAAGTATCTTGTCTGAAAGTACATACCACGTGTTCAGATGTTGTGCTAACGTCAGCACATGTGTGTTGCACTGTTTCATAAATGAATACCATCTTTTTGCAGGAATGGTCGTTATCGTCTGCACTGTTGTCTTTGCACTGCTGCCCTCTGTTGTCAAAAGGAAACAGTCGAGAGAATGGAAGCCGTCATGAAAACACCAGTGACAGTCTGAAACTCACACTGACTTTATAAACTGTTGTTTTGTCTTCTTTATTTGAATGTCATCATTTTCTGTTCCAAACGTTGAACAGCTTCATATAAATGGATTCCAGATAATTTTCTAGGAATTGTTTGGGAAGGAAAGGCGACACAGATGGAAACTGGACATTCCATGTCTGGAATGTGTGAATTATTATATGCCTTTAGCCCTCAATACATTATTTTAGTGACTGTGCTTTAAGTATTAATCAGTAAAGCAGGCGCCGTCTCTACAATGAAGGTTCACTGCAATGGATCTCTAACACAGTCTCTTGTTTTGATTGTTGATTGTGCATTCTGAGACTGCTGTTCGTTTAACTCTTGCTATCTTACCACTTGTATTGTTGTCAACCTCTTTCTAGTTTGCCTTCAACCTGATCGTCCCGTAAGATTTTTATTATTTCTTTCATCAACGCTCTTTTCATTCCTAATTTATCTAGAACCTCTTAATTCCCCCCCCCCCCTCTCCCCCAAGAAATACGACATATTCTTCTTCATATCCACATCTCCATGGCCTCTATTCGACTTTCTAATTATTTGTTCATTATCCAGGCTTCTCCATTTCCACATTTCCAGGGCCTCTATTCGGCTTAACTAACTATTTGTTCATTGTCCAGGCGTATGTACATCCACATCTCCAGGGTCTCTATTCGACTTTCTAATTGTCTAATTGCTAATTCATTTTCCAAGCTTCTATATATCCACCTCTGCAGGGCCTCTATTCGACTTTTTAATTACTTGTTCATTGTCTAGGCTTCTGTATATCCACATCTGCACGACCTCTATTCGACTTTTTAATTACTTGTTCATTGTCCAGGCTTCTGTATATCCACATCTCCATGGCCTCTATTCGACTTTCTAATTACTTGTTCATTGTCCAGGCTTCTATATATCCACATCTCCATGGCCTCTGTTCGACTTTCTAATTACTTGTTCATTGTCCAGGCTTCTGTATATCCACATCTCTATGAACTCTATTCGACTTTCTAATTACTTGTTCATTGTCCAGGCTTCTGTACACCCACATCTCCATGGCCTCTATTCGACTTTCTAATTACTTGTTCATTGTCTAGGCTTCTATATATCCACATCTCCATGGCCTCTATTCGACTTTCTAATTACTTGTTCATTGTCCAGGTTTAATATACCCACATCTCCTGGACCTCAATTCAACTTTCTAATTACTTGTTCATTGTCCAGGCTTCTGTATATCCACATCTCATGGACCTCTATTCGACTTTCTAATTACTTGTTTATTGTCCAGGTTTCATATACCCACATCTCCTGGACCTCTATTCAACTTTCTAATTACTTGTTTATTGTCCATGCTTCTGTATATCCACATCTCCTGGACCTCTATTCGACTTTCTAATTACTTGTTTATTGTCCATGTTTCATATACCCACATCTCCTTGACCTCTATTCAACTTTCTAATTACTTGTTCATTGTCCATGTTTCATATACCCACATCTCCTGGACCTCTATTCGACTTTCTAATTACTTGTTCATTGTCCAGGTTTCATATACCCACATCTCCTGGACCTCTATTCAACTTTCTAATTACTTGTTTATTGTCTAGGCTTCTGTATATCCACATCTCCTGGACCTCTATTCGACTTTCTAATTACTTGTTTAATGTCCATGGTTCATATACCCACATCTCCTGGACCTCTATTCAACTTTCTAATTACTTGTTCATTGTCCAGGATTCTGTATATCCACAGCTCCTGGACCTCTATTCGACTTTCTAATTACTTGTTTATTGTCCAGGTTTCATATACCCACATCTCCTGGACCTCTATTCAACTTTCTAATTACTTGTTCATTGTCCAGGTTTCTGTATATCCACATCTCCTGGACCTCTATTCAACTTTCTGATTACTTGTTCATTGTCCAGGTTTCGTATATCCACATCTCCAGGGCCTCTATTCAACTTTCTAATTACTTGTTTATTGTCCATGTTTCATATACCCACATCTCCTGGACCTCTATTCAACTTTCTAATTACTTGTTCATTGTCCAGGATTCTGTATATCCACAGCTCCTGGACCTCTATTCGACTTTCTAATTACTTGTTTATTGTCCAGGTTTCATATACCCACATCTCCTGGACCTCTATTCAACTTTCTAATTACTTGTTCATTGTCCAAGTTTCTGTATATCCACATCTCCTGGACCTCTATTCAACTTTCTGATTACTTGTTCATTGTCCAGGTTTCGTATATCCACATCTCCAGGGCCTTTATTCAACTTTCTAATTACTTGTTTATTGTCCATGTTTCATATACCCACATCTCCTGGACCTCTATTCAACTTTCTAATTACTTGTTCATTGTCCAGGATTCTGTATATCCACAGCTCCTGGACCTCTATTCGACTTTCTAATTACTTGTTTATTGTCCAAGTTTCATATACCCACATCTCCTGGACCTCTATTCAACTTTCTAATTACTTGTTCATTGTCCAGGTTTCTGTATATCCACATCTCCTGGACCTCTATTCAACTTTCTGATTACTTGTTCATTGTCCAGGTTTCGTATATCCACATCTCCAGGGCCTCTATTCAACTTTCTAATTACTTGTTCATTGTCCAGGTTTCTGTATATCCACATCTCCAGGGCCTCTATTCAACTTTCTAATTACTTGTTCATTGTCCAGGCTTTTAGGTACTAGAACAATTAGTCCCATAGCAGATGCTGCCACTGTGGTAGCATGCCACCACCATCATCATTATCATTACATTTTTGCAATGTTTATTGGTGTTGAAGGGTGTTGCTTTCTGTATTGTGCGTGTTTTTACATGCATCTAGTGTATGGAGTATGTTTATACGTGTATTTATAGTACGTTATATGTGGGTGTGTAGCGTGACATGTGTGACTAGTTATCCCATTCTCAACAATGTATGATGGCGGTGATGATGGTCATGATAAAACAACATGATTTACAAGGCAAGAAGATCGACAGCATTGCACCAGGTTTTATCCCATATGGCTCGGTCTCTTTCCGCACAAACTGTCTCTCCAGCGACGACCCCCAGGAGAGAAACCTGCACTCGTGAAACGCATATTGTAGTGCGGAATCAAACCCACAATCTGCGGGGCTCGAGGCACCCAGCGTGACATTTCACCACGGAGTCTCTTTCGTGAGCAGGAATAGATGGTTGATGATGATGAAGATGACGTTATTTTGGAGTGCTCATCTTCTCTCATTCACACTAGCAATCTTTTAATCAGAATTATTTCATACTCCAAGTATTCCCATTCACACCTAGAGCATATATGGAATGACATGTTATATTGAAATTAAAATAACATCATCGTTATTATTTTTCGTATAATCATCATCATCATCATCATCATCATCATCATCATCATCATCATCATCATCATCATCATCATCATCATCATCATCAGTAGCGTCTTCTACACAGGTCAGCAGTTTACGTATTACAGTACACACTTTATCATGATTTAATCTATGGGGATAATTACAGCACCGTCATACCGTATCATGTTTTAATCTATGGTGATAATTACAGTACCGTCATACTGTATCATGTTTTAATCTATGGTGATAAATACAGTACAGTCATACCGTATCACGTTTTAATCTATGGGGATATTACATTAGCTTCATGCATTATTATGTTATAATCTATGAGGATAATTCAGTAGCGGCATGCTTTATCATGTTTTAATCTATGGGGATAATTACAGTAGAGCATACATTATCATGTTTTAATCTATGGGGATAATTAAAGTAGTATAATATCTTACCATGTTTTATTCTATGGGGAAATTTATAGTAGCGTCATACCTTATCATGTTTAAATCTATGGGGATAATTACAGTAGCCTCACACTTTATCATGTTTAAATCTATGGGGATAATTACAGTAGCATCACACCTTATCATGTTTTAATCTATGGGGATAATTACAGTAGCCTCACACTTTATCATGTTTTAATCTATGGAGATAATTACTGTAGCCTCACACTTCATCATGTTTTAATCTATGGAGATAATTACAGTAACCTCACTGTTTATCATGTTTTAATCTATGGGGATAATTACAGTAGCGTCATACCTTATCATGATTTAATCTATGGTGATAATTACAGTAGCCTCACATTTTATCATGTTTTAATCTATGGGTGTCAACAACTCACTGACAGACATCATCGGGTACTTCTCTCACACCAATACAAGAATACTTGCAAGTCGTGTGGGAGGCAAAATACATAGTGCAATTTATTGCCATTGGCTCGCTACAGCAGTGAACAGTCGCTAATGAAACACATAACACTCTACCACAGACTTCTCTATCACAAATAGCTAACCACTATGCTACTTTCTATCTATGTAGTTACAACAAAACCCTAGCTCTATTCTAAACGAGGTGTACTCGACACGTCCTGTCTCCCCTCTGCCAATCTTTACTCCAGCGGGTACACACCACGTGGAGTCACCTTCACCTTGACGCGTGTTGCCTCACCTGGCACGCTTGATGGCAAACGTGTCATGTTGAGTGTCTACTCAACTTCTCCCGCTACCACGAGGCGTGATGCTTATCGTGGTTAGAGTGCTAACTCTCTGAACCACGCCTACGTGTCTCATGAGGGAATGGTTAGCCTAACCCTATTCCCTCATCTCCCCTGCCCTTGCCTCGGGCACAGTATCCCCTCATGGCCTCTTTAAGGTTACCTGCTCTTCCTGGCTGAGGGGATGTGTTCCAGTCTTTGACACACACCCGCCCCTCCTGTGTTGCGTCACCAACTTTCACTCATTGGTTGTGACGCAAGAGGTTTCTAAAAAATTAGTGTCTCTAATTTTGTCAAAGACTAGATAACTTGGATCTGGGCATTCCAATAGACTTCTACTGGCTATTATCACAATGTAGCAAAAACTCCACTTGGCTACTGGCAATCGCCACAAACTTGACTGGTTGGCGTGAGCCCTCTTCTCACATGCCATATTATATTTATTAGGGGTATGTCTGAACCTGACCGTTGTCTTATAAGACCTGCCCTCACATAGTAAATTAACTTACTACCCATACAAAGTTGACTTTCTTAGGGTCAACACATGAATTGCTTCATGTCCCCCATATAATATTTAACAACCATTATACAAGAGTGTGTGCGACAGGCTTTACCTACTTCGCTTCCGCGCGTGAAGTTTTTATTTCACTGTTAAATTAGTTTTTCGTTGTCTATTATGTCCCCTGACTTGCAGTTATGTGCCTTTGATTTACAAATAGTGTATGTCATTTATATGTTTGTTTTTCTGGTTGTTTGCGTGTTTGTATGTAATTAATCTACTAATCTAATTCCTACTCTATATTTATAACTTGTATGTGTATGTATGTTAGTTTTTTTGAGTGTCGTAATTTGGTTCAATGTGGCCACAAACAGGTGCATAACACTAATTCGTGACTACATTCCCTGGTTATGAAACCCAAAATACTGTAATCTAAGTTCTAACCTATATTACAGACAATCACATTCACATTAGCACATGTTCACTAACGAAAACCAACAATCACACAAACCAATATTAAAAGTTAAGCGAGGCAGCAGAATAATTTGCTGACTAACCTCCCTCTCTCCTGTCTCTCTTCCATTCGTTTTCACATTCACACTGCTGTTATACTCCTTTCACTCCTAATTCTATCATACATCTTTTATCCTTATATACCCATTCTTTTGATTATTTAAAAACCTTTGAGTAACACTGTACAGATTCGGCGCAGTTTGAGACTGTCGAGCCCAATGACTGTGCGTAAGTCGCTGCACGAGTCATCTATTTACACTATATTTACATGGATCAGACCGTGTTGATGATTTGTCCCCTTGATCTCATCGTACAGTATATTAAATTAATCTAAGACTCTACATTCTAACATAGTAATCCTATTTCTATACCTCAGTATTTGATGTGTTATCTAACTTTTGTCATGCTAATTATCTGATATGTTTATCTAATCTAAGGGATGTAATCTAACTATTTCACTGTACATGATGTGATGTGAGTTATGTACCTTAATTAAATGGATGATGTGAACAGAAATTATATACTTTTCTACCACTATATTACCTAATTTTTTTAAATTGAGAAGAAATTATATGATTGATGTTCTTACTCTAAATGGTGTAAATGATGTAAGTTCACTTATGTAATGTAAAATGATAATACTAATAAATGGTAATGTTTGATCGATGGTATGATTTCACTAAGATGGAATAAGTTAAACTATATTGCAGTTAAATGAAATATCACAATCTAAATGGTGCTATTTCTATCACTATTTTAATTTAATTTATTATGATGTAATTAACTATATTATGTCTAATCTAATATTGTAATTTAAATTTAAGTTAAGTAACCGGGTTAATTACTGTACTACCTAAACTATTTAACTAAATGAGAATTATTATATTACCTAATTCTATCTCTAATTTATCATTATTTTAAAATATTTAATTACATATCACATTAAGTTTATATACACTGTATTCAGTTCCTTCAGGATAGTAGTTGCCTTCATGTTTGCACATTGGTTGTATAGGCATAATAAATCTACACAATTTGCCTGGGTATCTGAAATACATTATACCGTCATACTAGAGTTTTCTCGGTAGTGCCCGTGTAGAGACTCGCTGGTGTCGTAGCTCAGTCTTTTTCGTGTCTATAATTAAGCACTGTTCTGACACTGTTCTCTGCATTTCACTTCTATAATTCTGCATAACTCTGCATTTCATTTCTATAATTAAGCACTGTTCTGACACTGTTCTCTGCATTTCACGCACATGATACACCAGAATGGAGCTTAGTTGAAAATGAGCTGTCCTATTACACACGGTAGTATCTACGTTCTGCAGCACAGTTCTTTAGTTCATGTCTGCGGACACCTGATAGTTCATTGTACTTGGTTCATTATTTAGCACATAAAGTAGATGTATATGTAACACATTTTATATACATTATTGTAATCTATTTATGTACTGACTATCACTCTCTATCTATATGCGGACTTTCGGGTATTTCTACCCCTGATGGTCTACTAAGGGTATCAGCTAAAATGTTGTCTTTACCCTTGATGTGTTCTATACTAAACGTATAGTTCTGCAAAATAAGAGACCACCTGTATATCCGGTCGTTTCGGTGCACCCCGGACTGGATGACTGTAATGGGAGAATTATCTGTCTGGACAATGAAGTGTACACCTGCCAGAAATCGATGGAGCTTTCTCACCGCATAGATGACGCTTAGGGCTTCTAGTTCTGATATTGAATATCTGGACTCGGCAGGTGTGATCTTACGGCTCACGTAACAAACCGGATGGAAGATGCCCTCAAAAAATTGGCTTAGTACTGGTAGCATCTGTCCTAGAATAATAAACGAGCCTAGGATTAGGCAAGCGGAGGATTGGAATATTTACAAAAAAGAATTTTCATATTTGACAATGCAGAAATTAATAATGCATCTTTCACATTTCATTTCACAAATGCCTTTTACAACATAGGAATATAGAATTGTAATTTTTGCGTAATTTACTAATCCCAAACGGCGTCTGACCTGTTTCTTTCCGTTAGACATGGTCAGATTTATAATTTTGGTACTAATTTTCAGGTCAGTCTATAGTTGGACTTGAGAAATGACATGACCCAAAAATGAATTTATTTTAGGCATAATTTGACTTTGCTTGGTTTCACAGTGAGACCGAAGAGTCGCACTCTGTCAAAGGCATGTCTCAGTTTCAGTAGGTGTATTGTCCAGTCATCAGTATTCTGATTTATTCATGTGTATTCTATAAGTTCACTACATGTATGCCCCTCGTCGGATTTGCCAGTGTCACTAACTAGTGTAGTTGCGCTATGTATGTCTGTCGTCTGATCACTTGGTGTTGTTGCAATATGTTCGTCTGTCTCTACTTCTGTCTGTTGTCTTGAAAAGTGCGGTTTTCGCATGTTGACATGGAATATCTCTAAGTGTCTGTTTATCGACATTCCATCGTCAACATGTATGATGGTTATGTATCACCTTGAATGGTCCTTGCCATTTCGTTTGTATGGAAGTAGCCTAAATCTGTCTTGATCAAGTTCAAGAACACTTGTTTTCGCACCTTTGTTTGTGTGCTTGTGGTAGAACTGACCCTTCCTCTATCAAATGGCTTGGGTGCCAGTGTAGAGGGTTGTACTTCAGCTGTAGGATGTCCACCCTTAAACTTTTGTACTAATTGTTGACAGACATTACACGCAAATACATTATGAAAACATAATTTTATCTTCTTGAAAAAACCTGGTCTGGTGTTGTTGTATGCAAGATGACCAGTCACCGGTGTTTTATGTGCATATTTTGGCATAGTTAACCGGTGTTGTTCAGGTAACACCTGTTCATGGTTACCAGTAGCATGACCTGTAGTTGGAATGCCATTCTTACGTCTAAATAAACAAGATGCATTTTTGGTCACTCTGGCTTTGACCTTTAACAATTTTAAGTATGGAGACACATTAAGAGTAGATTTCTGGTGGTGTAAAAGTTTCTGTTTGTTTGTGTCATCTGTGCTGGTTGTAGAAAGCATCAGTAGTGTCTCATCTTGTAATATGTTATGATGTTTTGCAGTGTCTGTTTTGGCTGTTGTAATAGTTGCCTTTACTTTCTCCCATGCAACTATTTCATCAATCGTACAATGTTTTAGTTGGGGTAAGCACCCCAGAATTAAATCAGTACAAGGGTTGTTCAGTATTGCACAGGTAAAGGTACCAGAGAGAAAAGGAGAATCAATATGGGCTTTTGCCAAAGGGTAGATTTCAATGTTACCCGAAAAGGTACGGCATTTGATAGTATCACCTGTGTAATCACCCGGATTCACCAGTTCTTTCCGAAGACCAATAAGGGTACTGCCGCTGTCCAGCAAACACTGGCATGCTACATCATTGACCATCGCATTGTGGAACACAAGATTGCCTCTGGAGGCTACTGCTGCGTTTACACTCTCAGATGAGCATAGTACTGTATGTCCACATTCTAGTTTCGCGTCTGTATGGAATTGGTGACATCGTTCACAGCTGTCAAAGCTTAACATATCGTTTGCACTACAAACGTCTTCACACTGATTAAATGGCAGTTCATTCTCAACCTCACATTCACTCTCACTACCACTATCTGAAGAGGTGTCAATCAGAATAGCATTGCTAGCTTTCATACGTTGGCGGCCCAGGCACTTATTACTATAATGGCCATAGCTGGAACAAAAAAACATTTAATGGCCCGCCTGTATGCAGATCTTTTGCCCTGCTGTTTCTTGATCACTTTTTCAAGATGCGCCGGATAATTTGGCGATTTGTCACACATAGCGTAAGAATCATGTACAAGTTGACAATGTATGCATTTGGACACTTTCATGTCTTTCTTATCATATTTCTGAAAAGGTTTTCTATTACTCTGATATTTTGGTTGGTCTTTCACAAACGAAACTATTTCAGAGTCATTTGAAGTTTTAAAGACATCTCTGTTAGAAGAAAAATATGCCGATCCTTTCTTTTCAAACTGTTCTATGTTTTCTATGTCTGACTGCTGCAAAAATTTGGCAAACGGAGAAGGTATGGTGGATATCACCTTATCCATAGCAATTAAGTTTTTTAATCTATCAAAGTCTCTTCCTATGTTAGCCGCTTTAAGCCATCTATTTAGTACACTTAGAACATTTGAGACGTAATCAATGAAAGTCTCATTGGGTTTAGGCTTTAAATTTGAAAATTGATTTTGATATCCAGGGGCATCAAGTAAAAAGTGTTGCATTATCCTATCATGGATGTATTGATAGTTAGATCTGAGGTCTGTTGGTATGGACTCTATTACTTTGAGGGGCTCACCACTGAGATTCTTCATAAAAATTGGAGCCCACATTTCTAATGGAACTTGGTGAAATTTAAATTGGTACTCTACGTTCTCTATCCATGCTGATATGGGATCATCTTTACAGTATGGTTTGATAATATTTTTGTATTTGTTGAACTTATTTTCCTCTTGTTGACTTCTTAGTTTAGTGGCAGAGATTTCTGCGTGTGACTCTACGTCCCTTTCTTTCATCTTTAACTGTGTCTCTGATTCTACTTGTATCTGTTTTTCTTTGACTCTTGCCATTTCAGCTATTTCAGATTGCTTTAATTCTTTGTCCTGATCTAATTGCCTTTGCTTTAATTCTAGTTCTTTCTGTTTTATCTCCTTCTCATGTTCTAACTGTTGTTGTTTAAGTTCTAATTCTTTCTGTTTTGTCTCTTTATCATGTTCTCTATCTCGTTCTTCTTTTTCCTTTTGTTGCTGTAATTGTTGTTGCTTAATCTGTTTGTCATCTTCTAGCTGTTTCTGTTTTGTTATCTCAGCTAGTTGAGCAATCTCTTTTTGATGTTGTCTTTCTTGTGCGCGTTCGTTTCTTTCAGCATCTTCTTTTCGTATGCGATCGGCTTTTTCAGCCTCTTCTTTTCGTATGCGATCAGCTTTTTCAGCCTCTTTTGCTTCTTTCTCAGCATCTTTTAATTCTTTAAATTTCTGATCTGCATATTGCTGTAGTTCTTTCCCTGTTAATTCCAGTTCTTTACCTGCTTTTATGAAATCTGATAAAGTTGCCATCTTAATTTAGTCATTGGCTAGCAGTGACAGACAATGATCTTTTTATTAATTATCTATCTTTGATATGTTATTTTTTTATTCACCAATGAGCGCAAAGACGTGTACTCTTTGCTTGTGCCCTGCAAAATTTAATGCTGAAAAAACAGAGCACAAAAAATACAATAGTGTCTCAACAGCTGAAAAAGAGATGCACTATTAATCAAATTGCATGCCAAAATATGTAAGTGTACTCAGCTTTAACGTTCCCGAGGATCGGGGAACGGAACTCCGTCGACACAGGTCACCTTGATACTTTAGGGTGGAAACACGTTACGTAATTGGGACACCCTAGTTGGCCCACCGGCATCCGTACACAGCTGTTGTTCACTCTTCGATATGTAGGGCGGCAGTGTTACGCCCAGAGGTGCACGATATAATTACCCTGACAACTAAGGACAATGACTTAGACAATGACAGAATCACGAACAACTAGAATATGTACCACGTAAATTAAATGTCGATGTCCTGTCTTCGTTCTATCAGTATTGCCTTACGTTACTATTCTAGTTAATTTATGTAAGTGTTGTGCAAGCAAGTGCCATCTGCTCGCCCGAAAGTAGTTCCATCGTGACGGTAAACAATCAGAAAATAGACCAAAAATATTAATAACTGCTTTTCATAAATATAAATAACCTAATGATGTTTAAATAAATAAATATCTTACTTTCGTAAATCAAATAAAGAAATAATAGCTGATACAACGTACCGATTCAGGCGAGCGCTGTTTAGCAACTTTGTAAACACTCGCTTGCTGTAAGCTAATGAGCCCAGACGACTGTTTGTCAATCATCTGACGTCACAGCACAGCGCGATGAAAAATCGATCTTGTTTGCTGGCTTCGTATCGCTCCGCCGTGAATCATTTTTGGTACTCATTTCTCAACAAAAAGGTAAATATATAAATAAATACGATAAACCAAGAATATTAATACTTACAGCTTTGATGAATACATACTTTGACTAAATAAATATTTCATAAACACAATTAAACAGTTTAATACGTCACGATAGGCACATTTCTAGCTTGCAACATTTTTTCTCGTCTGCACAAATCACCGTCACTACACAAATTAAATTAAATCCTAGTCTGGAGCTCGTGGACGAGTGGATTAGCTTGAACTTTGCGTCCAAGCTTCACTTCTGACAACCACAATTACCATTTACTGTGGGTATTAGCTTGGCGCTTTCGTCCAAGCACCACTTTCTGACACCACAATTACCCTTGGCTGTGGGTATTAGCTTGGCTCTTTCGTCCAAGCACCACTTCTTGACACCACAATTACCCTGGCCTGTCAACAACTCACTGACAGACATCATCGGGTACTTCTCTCACACCAATACAAGAATACTTGCAAGTCGTGTGGGAGGCAAAATACATAGTGCAATTTATTGCCATTGGCTCGCTACAGCAGTGAACAGTCGCTAATGAAACACATAACACTCTACCACAGACTTCTCTATCACAAATAGCTAACCACTATGCTACTTTCTATCTATGTAGTTACAACAAAACCCTAGCTCTATTCTAAACGAGGTGTACTCGACACGTCCTGTCTCCCCTCTGCCAATCTTTACTCCAGCGGGTACACACCACGTGGAGTCACCTTCACCTTGACGCGTGTTGCCTCACTTGGCACGCTTGATGGCAAACGTGTCATGTTGAGTGTCTACTCAACTTCTCCCGCTACCACGAGGCGTGATGCTTATCGTGGTTAGAGTGCTAACTCTCTGAACCACGCCTACGTGTCTCATGAGGGAATGGTTAGCCTAACCCTATTCCCTCATCTCCCCTGCCCTTGCCTCGGGCACAGTATCCCCTCATGGCCTCTTTAAGGTTACCTGCTCTTCCTGGCTGAGGGGATGTGTTCCAGTCTTTGACAATGGGGATAATTACAGTAGCGTCATACCTTATCATGATTTAATCTATGGTGATAATTACAGTAGCCTCACATTTTATCATGTTTTAATCTATGGGGATAATTACAGTAGCGTCATACCTTATCATGATTTAATCTATGGTGATAATTACAGAAGTAACGAACAATTTTATTCCAAATGTAAAGAAATTCCAATTTTACGAGAGTAAGTTAATAAGTAAGTCACAAATGGCTGTAGAAAAATAACTAAATATGATATCAGTTATCAGTTGGGGTATCTTCATTGCACTCCGGACATGTCCATAGGTGCTCAGATCCTCCCCCCCCCCCCAGCATATGCATCAGCGTCCGGTGGCTAATAGTGCCAGTTCTGTGTTGGTTGACGAGGCGCTTTGTTTACCCGATGTACCTCTCGCGTCTGGCTGTGCCGATTCTTACTCCCAGATCTTTCATCCTAGACAGCGATGTGCAATCACTGACGTCAAAGTCCTCTGTTCTCGCCATATCTTTAAGGACGTTAATAACATCGGCACGATCCATGGGCTGGCCATCTACAGGTGGTGCAGAGCCAGCCAGTTTGTCAGCTCGTTCATTTCCCTCGACTCCCGCATGTCCCGCGACGAAGATGAAGGTGACTTTACGGACAACAGACTTCCGCAGCGATTCAGTCCACTGTCTACGTACAGATCCAGTTTCGACCTTCTGAATCATGCTCATTGAATCACTTAGTACACACACGTTGGTATAATGCTGTGATTCCAGCCATATGAAAGCCTGTGTAACTGCCATCACCTCCATCGTCATGCTGCTCGTGGTCATAGAGTGGGCACCACTGGATTCTTGAACGGTTCGGCCCGCTGAACGGGCTGTAAATGCCCACGCACTTCTCTGCTGCTTTACAACAGATCCATCTGTATAGATGAGCACTTCGGGGCTGTCTGAGTGTTCATAGATGAGCGCGTTAACCTCTGCATTGACAGCGGCAGGGTTCTGCTCTCTGCACCGTCTGTCGAGTGTGATAATGCAGGAGAAAGTGCACTTAAAAGCTGGAGGCACCGGCACCCATTCCTTGCCGGGGTTGATACTGGTAAGACTGAAGACCTGTCTGACGACATCTTCCGCTCGACCCATCCATGATTTGCCCCTCTTTAGCCTGTCACCCTTTTCTCTGAATATAGCGTCATGCAGAGGGTGCTGCTCATCTGCACTTATTTTTAAGTATGCACGAGCTCTCCAGATCTTGATATGATAACAACTTGAAACCAATTTATTTGTGTACATACATTATCCCTTTATTTATCAACATAATTTCCACCAATATTGATGCACTTATCCTATAGTCTTGTCAGTTCTCCCAAACTGACTGCATAGATCGGCATGTCCTGTTCTCATTTACTCGCCATCCCACAGAACTGTGTGACTTACTTATTGACTCGCCCTGATAACCTTTTCCTACCCAACTATGCACCGCTTTACTGGAAATCGCTAGGGGCTAAGTCCACTTGGCGAATGACGCCGAAGTTGAAAGTGAAGTGAAAAAGTGGTTTAAAAACCACAGCACGCAGTTCTATGCAGCCGGTTTGGGAGAACTGATAAAACTATGGGATAAGTTTATCAATGTTGGTGGAAATTATCTTGAGAAATAAAGGTAAAATGTATGTATATAAATAAATCGGTTTCAAGTTGTTATAATATTTAGGTATTTTTCTACAGCCATTTGTGACTTACTTATTAACTCCCTCTCGTAAAATTGGAATTTCTTTACATTTGGAATAAAATTGTTCGTTAGTTTATGTGTGTAATAAAATTGGTTGTTGTTTTATATTTTTAATCAAATTGGATTTACTTTATTATATGTGTAATAAAATTGGTATTTAATTCATAGTTATAATAACGTTGGTATTGATTTTATATTTGTAATAAAGTTGAATTTACTTTATATTTTTAATAAAATGTCTCTTTACTTTTTATTTGCAATAAGAGTTCTTAAGCCCTACGCCCGTTTTAGGTCTATGTTGTTTTGCATACATGTAGTATTTCACATTTTCTATTCGTTACAATCACTGTGCTATAAAACAATTAAATAAATGTGTCTCGAAGCAGTTTCGAGCAATGAGTCTGTTATGTGATAGCGCCTCTACATTTTGTAGGCCTGAATGCACTTAGGTATGGGTGGCCAATCTTTCACTCACTTAGTAGGCGTCGAGTCCAGGCGCCGAACACTTGTCTTACAGTGTTCATCACATTATCAACGCAGTTTCTTATCAGCTTCTCTAACTTCCCCGCTCCACTACCGACTTTACACTATATAATTTGTCCGTTTCATTGCTAAGGGACTCAATTCATTGTTTGTTAAAAGCTATATAATTCCCCAGAGTTGTGTCCCTTTGGTCTATAAATCCCTAAAGTCTATGAAGGTGGTTTCTGGTAAAAATGTGAAGAATTCCACAGACTGAGAAAAAATAAAAGAGGACGTTTTCGAGATGCAGATGTAAACAACAAAGTGTCAAGATAACTTAGATACACATAGCTAAAATACTTTGAGAATGGTGCATGTCGTAAGGAAAAATAAACTGTAAAATTTAGTGACAACTAACGAAACTTATCGACAACTAACAAAAAATTAATGACAACTAAGAATATTTAGTGACAACTAACAAAACTTATTGGCGATAGGGACGGAAGGATAACAAAGAGATACAGACATGGATGGCTTGATCGTATAGCATAATAAAGAAAACATTGATTAGAAACTATGGCAGTCGTGTAAAATCTTGATCCCTGACGCTTACTTGGATGCCACATGATGTTAGTGCATGAATGTAAGCAAGCAAGCACCCATGCATATATGCACCCATGCACGCACGCTCAAGCACGCATCCACGCACGCTCACGCACACGCATTTATCTTTCTATCCATCCAGACAGACAGACCTCCCAGACAGACAGACAGACAGACAGACAGAGCTCCCACCTAGACAAACAGATAGATTTCTCACCCAGACAGATAGACACACTGACTGACCTTCCTCCTAGACAGACAGACAGACAGACCTACCCCCCCCCCCTCCCCGCCTCACCCAAACAGACAGAGGGACAGGCAGGCAGATAGACAGGCACATATGTACATCAAAAAACGAGAAAAAGAGTGTTGAGATGCTACATTGAACCTGTAATTTTATATGGATGTGAAGCGTGGACAATGAGCAGTCAGGCTGAAAAACATCTGATGGCTGTAGAGATGTGGTTTCTGAGGAAAATGCAAAGAATACCATGGACAGACAGAAAGACAAATGAACAGGTCCTTCAAGAAACAAATGAAGATCGTAAACTTATTAGAGACATTAGACGTAGACAGTCAAAATTGTTTGGGCATGTTATGAGAAGAAATGGATGGGAGAATTTGGTGACAACTGGTAAGATCGAGGGAAACAGACCAAGGGGAAGACCTAGAAGCAAGTACCTGGATGGCTTGGCCTTGTGGCATGGTCGAGACAGAAACACGGAGCTGATCCACGACTCTAGTGATCGAGTGAGATGGCAAAACGTGACCGCCCACGCTTACCGGCATGGCACATGATGGATGGATGGACGATCATACTTCTCCACACTGGCCAAGGAATGTTCAACATTCTTCTATAAAAGTCATCCCTGAGGTCTTAAGGGATTATTTTTAATATATATTTGTTTCTAATAATTATAAAATATTTATTATTGTTTCTAATAATATAATCTCTTTGATGCATTTTTCATTTGATGTTTACCTCTGTTATGCATCTTATATCTGATGTTTTTCTTCTGTGATACATCTTCCATCTTATGTTATCCCTCGGATACATCTCCCATCTGCTGCTATCTTTGTGATCAATCCATCCATCATGTGCCATGCCGATAAGCGTGGGCGGCCATGTTATGCCATCTCACTCGATCACCAGAGTCGTGGATCAGCTCTGTGTTCCTGTCTTGACCATGCCATGCGAACAAGCCATCCAGGTATTTACTTCTCGGTCTTCCCCTTGGTCTCTTCCCTTCGATCTTGCCAGTTGTCACCAAGTTCTCCAAGTCATTTCTTCTCATAACATGTCCAAAAACGTGTGACTGTCTACGTCTAATGTCTCTAATCAGTTTACGATCTTCATTTGTTTCTTGAAGGACTTGTTCATTGGTTTTTCTGTCTGTCCATGGTATTCTTTGCATTTTCCTGGGAAACCACATTTCCCAGCCATCAGATGGTTTTCAGCTTGGCTGTTCATTGTCCACGCTTCACATCCATACAAAAGTATAGGTTCTATGTAGCACTTCAACTCTCTTTTTCTTGTTTCAATTGATATCTTTTTATTGGTCAGTATGATTTCCATCTGGTAAAAAAGGCTACCTTCGCAATGGCAATTCTTGTTATAATCTCTTCAAGGTATCTCCCATCAGATGTTATGACTGTTCCTAGATAACTCTATCAATTCACTTGCTTAAGAATATGCCCATTTACTCGTTTATGACATTGTGGTATTTCCTTCTTCCCAGTGACGACCATAATCTGTACTATTCAGTTCTAACCTTAGTGGTTCACTGTATGCAACAAATATTCTCACTGTACAGGGAAACATATATCTCTGTGATACATCTTCCATAATGATATTATCTCTGTGATACATCTTCCATGAAATCTTGGGAAGATAATGTGGTGGTTTCCCCCTGCCTTCCACACCCACATAGTGGTCTTTTACCTCTGCGGTTGACAGCCATTTCCGACTGTCAGGACAAGTGAGTGCCCTGCTCTACTCTGCTGCAGAGTTGTCCACTTATTCCGGTGGATACTCGGTCCCCAGGGCTGCGTTAGCCAAAACGTGGTGCGCTTCTATCATCTACCACTAGGATGTGCAGTTGGGATTTTCCCTAAATAATGCTATGGTCTATGACCAAAACTCTCCAGTACAAAAGGAAACAGAATAAAATTGACAAACAAGAATATGCTAAGATAAACAAAGAAATAAGAGATAAATGTGTGAAGGCAAAAGAAAGTTGGTTAAATGAGCAATGGAAAGAATTTAAATTAAATTCTATTAAAGATACAAAAAATATGCACAGACAAATCAGTGAGCTCACTGGAAGAAAAATAAGAATAAATACAGTGTGTTTGAAATAAAAAAACAGGAAAGATATTATTGGAGGAAGATGCTATAATGAAGAGGTGGAATGAACATATGAGAGAATTATATGATGGAGAATGGGAAGAATTAACAGAAGAAAGTAACTTAGAAGGGCCACCAGTTCTAAAAGAAGAAGTAACTGACGCTATGAAACATATGAAGAAAGGAAAAACAGCTTGGCCAGATGAAATTTCAATAGAAGAATTAGAAGTATTGGGAGAATTTGGGGTAGATATATTAATCAAGATGTTGAATGGTATTTACAGCAGTGAATATTTACCGATATGCTGAAATCTGTATTTATAGCTATACCAAAAATACCAGGAGCAATTGAATGCGAAGATTTTTGTACACTTGATATCATAAACCATGTCACTAAGCTTCTACTCAGAATTATAATGAGAAGAACAAGAAAGAAAATAAAAATGGAAATTAGTGAAGAACAGTATGGTTTTGTGGAAGGAAAAGGTACAAACAATGCAGTATGTATATATTACAAACACTAATTGACAGGTCAATAGAGAAACAGAATGACATATATTTGTGCTCAGGTATGGCTAATGTGGAGGGCGGACGCGCCATGGACCAGGCTGACATTCTGAATGCACTACGAGAAGTAAGACTTTTGCGAGAACCAAGTGATGACTGCGAATCTACAACCATGGTCAGACTGCGAGAACAGCAAATTAAAAGAGGTGTGGCCAAACAAGAACACTACGCAGAAAGACACAGACGATTGATAAACCAGCACAGAACTGGTGTCGTTAGCCGCTACACACTGTGGGATTTGCTGAGGAGGGGATCCGAGCATTTTTGGACTGAAAGGTTGCACTGAATGTGCAATGAGGATGATCTGTCGACTAACTAACTAACTAACTAACTAACTGACTAAGGCATTTGGTAAAGTAAACCATGATGAACTGATTAACATGTTGAAAGATATCAACATTGATGAGAAAGATTTAAGAATAATAAAGAATATTTACTGGAACCAAGTAGCAGCAATTAAAATGGGAAAATAAAGAGGGTAGTTACGAACAGATAAAGCTAGGAGTACGACAAGGGTGTGTCTTGTCACGAGATCTTTTCTCCCTATATAGCGAAGTAATAATGAGAGAGATCAAAGAGAAGCCATGAATACTAATCAGAGGTTATAATATAAACAATATACGCTATGAAGATGACACAGTATTGGTGGCGGATAATGCAACAGACCTACACCAATTGTTGATCATTGTATTAACAGAGAGTGCAAAGAAAGGACTCTTAAGAAAACAGTAACAATGGTGATATCAAAGAAAATACTGACACCAAAATGTGACGTAGAAATAGAAGGCTCAATTCTCAACAAGTGGATAATTTTAAATACCTAGGGGCATTTATAACATCTGATGGAAGATGTACAACAGAGATTAAAAGCAGAATAGGGCAGGCAAAAGTCGCATTTAAGAAAATGAAGAGTATCTTATGCAATAAGTCAGATTCAATGAACGTAAGAAAGAGAGTGCTGAAATGCTACATAGAACCAGTTTTGCCGTATGGCAGTGAATCTTAGAATGTAAATGAACAAATTAGGAAGACCATAGAAGTAGCAGAAATGTGGTTTTTGAGACGAATGTTGCGAATTCCTTGGACTGCCTACGTAACTAACAACGATTGCCTGAAAGAGGCTAATGAAACTAGAACACTATATACAACAATAAGAAAGAGACAAACAGCTTTCTTTGGTCATGTGATGAGAAGAGAGGCATTGGAGAACATCGTGACAACTGGAAAGATCGAGGAGAAGAGAGGCAAAAGCAGACCAAGATAAATAATGCTGGGTGGATTGAGACGGTGGCATTCAGGAATATTATCAGTAGAGTTGATTCAGAAAACCAAAGACCGAGATCTGTGGAGAGCCATGAACGCCCACGCCAGCTGGCAAGGCACTTGATGATGATGATGATGATGATGATGATGATGATGATGATGATTGATGATGATGATGATGATGATGATGATGACATCTTCCATCTGATGTTATCCACGAACCCAGATACATTAATTTCTGCATTGTACCAAATTTAATACCATTGACAGTAATTGTACATTTAGCGTATATTGGCTCTAAATGTTCTTTGACAATGTGGGCAAAGAATGCGTAACGTTCCAGGAGAAGGATCTCTTGAGGTATTTTTTTGTTTTTTTTGTCCCAGTCTTTTTTTTCCAATGCTCTTGCAGTCTTGTTTGCTTCACAGGTGACTAAACCCATGCATAATGATGTACAACATACATGTCGGTTTTTGGCAGCAGTCTCACTTTATTTCTAACATTTGCCTAATACGTTTAATGCCAGTAAAAGAGTTCTTTATTTACTTACCACAGCTCTGGAGACGATCCAGTTTCATATACATTCGTACCAGACAATATTCAGAATTATATGGGAGTTGTTAGGGAAGGAAAGACGTCGAGGAACTAATCACCCTGCCTCATAATGTCGTGTCCTAGAACACACGAAGACCCAAGATTATATACCTCAAGGCAGCAGATGTCACGGGACTGTCATTACCTCACAACCACGTTACATGCGGCAGACATCATTCCCCGTCCTAACACTTCATACCTCAAGGCAGCAGCTGTCACGGGACTGTCATTACCTCACAACCACTGTGACTTTACATGCGGCAGACATCACTCCCCGTCCTACCACTTCATACCTCAAGGCAGCAGCTGTCACGGGACTGTCATTACCTCACAACCACTGTGACTTTACATGCGGCAGACACCATCCCCCGTCCTACCACTTCATACCTCAAGGCAGCAGCTGTCACGGGACTGTCATTACCTCACAACCACTGTGACTTTACATGCGGCAGACACCATCCCCCGTCCTACCACTTCATACCTCAAGGCAGCAGCTGTCACGGGACTGTCATTACCTCACAACCATTGTGACGTTACATGCGGCAGACATCATTCCCCGTCCTCCTCCACCCTCTTGCCTAGTATTTTCCCTCAAATAAGGCTATTTATCTAATCCACATATACGGTTGATATGCCCCATACATTTCATTAGCCTTATTCTTATGTTAGATTATCAACTTTCAGCGGCACCATACCATCAATGGTCGATCGTGTGATATTGTAACACCTGCAGCTCACACTTCAACAATCAACAATAGAGAACATCTGTTGATTGTTTATCCCGGGAAATGCTGGTGTGGTGGGTAACGAGCAGGCAGACAGATTGGCTGTTGTCTGCATCGCTGGGTGGGATATTGGTGCATGATTAGGCATATGTGGTCGGGGCCTTTTGGCATTGTGTGTATAGTGCAGAAGAACAGTTAGATTCTCACAGTCTGCAAAGAATGGGGCTTCAGGGGGTGACAAGAGGATCTAGTCGACATTCAGGACTCCAAGGAAAGGCCAGACAGAGATATAATCAGACTGATACTAACACCATTAGTATTGGAACTCTTCGCTGGCTGTTGGAGATGAAGACGGAGTACGTGTAGGAATATCCCGAGATTCACCTCAACACAGCTCTAGAATACTTCATCGGTGGCTTTTTTCTTGCTCTTGATATTATCATCATTCTTCTCATAAACCACATCTCTACAGATCTCAATTTTTTCCACCATATACAACATTAGGATCCACATAGACGACAAAGTCACACACAAACTGTCAGTAGTCTGCAATCAAACATAAACAACACAATTTATAAACAGGGTTTCAGAAATGTCATAATTGAGCTAAACTTGGTATACATCTTTGTCGTGTGTGTAAAGAATGAATGTCGTAGTAGTTATTTGTTCTTCTTTACCACTTTAGTGTCGTCCCTGGAGTGAGGGGAATCAACACCCACATTTGTTTTAATTCAATATCTCTATCCTGGAGATATCTAGCAGACTCCGTCCACAACACTCCCTCAATCTGAAGACACCTTCTTCTCACTCTTGCTCACCCTTGGATCATGTCCCCTCTCATTCTTCTCCAACATAACATACTTGACAACTCTAGCTTCAACAAATAAAAACAAGAAATTTATTAAAGCAAAGAGTATATGTAGGAGAAGTGTGTGTGTGTATAATGTGTAGAATGTGTGACGTATACTCTAAAGTGTATATAGACTCAGATCAGTGTTCAGGCGTATAGTCATTCTCATCACTGTGCTGAGAACACACTAGCACCATGTATTCCAGACAAGCAACCTCACCAAGGTGATGCTTCTCCGGTCACGTGAAGACTTCCTCCGTTGTCTCTTGAACCACTAGGATGCTTGGACACCCATGACCAACACTGTCTAATGAGAGTCTTCAATCTGATTCCCACTATGAATTTCCTCTGTTATTTAACTGATTGTTAATCAGAAAATTCTAACCCTATTGTCACTGTTACTGGGGAAATCTTAATGGATCTAGTGTCACTGGTTTTAAAGATTCCCCATATTAACACCACACTCTGAATGTTCTAGGTATTTCTATAAATTTGTATGAATGTTCCTGGTATCAGTAGTGTATATATACAATGTTCTGACTGTTCAGTGATACACCTATCACTTGCTAAACATCAATATCATCAGCATGTCCTGCTCAGCAGAAGCCAGGTTCCCGCAAACCAACTTGGGTATAAGCCCAATGTAGCGGCCTCTCAGCAACTTCTGTCTTCAAATTCTGAGCCATCATCTTCAAAAATGTGTTAGCTTCACTGTTGAACATCATAGCACACATACATGGACCTGTAAATGGAACCTGTAGAATAGAGAATACTATGGTGAGGGCAACTCAATCCTGGCCGGAATTAGGTGAGTGTAGGCCAATAGCAGCACTCAGATCTATACCAGAGATCCGATCTCTGTCATACGGCCAAATAACTCATCATATGATCTGAGACATGGCACCACCAGGAAAGAATAAAGGAACGGGTAGAAACCCAGCAGATGCCCTACTGGAAGATCCTACCATTTCACATTCCTCTCCTCCCTCTCAACCATCCTTAATCTCTCTAATTATTATTCCACTACATTGTCCTCAACTCCCTGAGTAAAATGATATATCACTCAAGCTAGTTGAAGCCACACAATAGGATACTAGTGCCGACGCTCCTATGATACTTTCTAGCACCGCACTTATAGAACATTCTATCACTAATCATAATACATTATATCACCACACCTATAATACATTATATCACCGCACCTATAATACATTATATCACCGCACAGTACTGTACTCTATTCCTAATCATACTCTAAGTTAGATATGATTAATAGCCTACCATATGCCTATTCCGGTTGCTAATCGAAACTAGGCAATCACAGACTGGATCTATGTCCGCCGATAAATATCAACAATTTGACACCCTAGTTTCTTTCATTGAACACAACTCGGAAAACTGCACCGATCTTTCCCACTTCAGAAATCTTGATCGACTAACTCCACTTGTTTACCGCAACGCTTTTTATATTGGGCTGGAGTGACGTCACCAAAAAGTCTAGACGCTGATCCGTCCAGAATCTGGTTTCCTCCTCCTGTTCTAGACTAACTGGAGTCAATCCGCCGTCAAATTTGCTTTCATTTGGGGAAATTCTTTGTCCCGTACATCAATAGTTCAGTCTGTCTGTGAACCACAGAATTCCCCACATCACAGAATCCATCCCGCGTCTGTCCAGACTTTCCGTCTAGCACTTCAAAGGCTACTACCGCCTTGGCAGACGTTTGGCGTTGTTATTCGTTTCTCGAACAACCCACATCATAAAGATTCGCCGACCAGGGGTAGACATTTTGACGCGACGTATCTTGTTTCTCAGTTAGAAATGCCGATCGTGTGTAGACAGTTTTAACGACGTATTTTTCTCAGTCTGTACAACATCAAAGGGTCGGTTGTTTTTGCAGACTAATGTCGGGTCTTGTTTGTCATCGATCGCAACTAACAAGTTTATTTTCCGTGACATAGGTCCCCCTCCTAAGAGAGTAGTCCGCAACAACTCTTTCTTCTTGGAGGTTCGATCCAGATGATCTATTCCTCTTCTTCAGGAGCTGGATGTCTTAGACAGGAAATCAGCTCCCACATTTTCCTTCCCAGGTATATACTCCACTGTAAAGTGGTATGGCTGAAGTAGCAACGACCACTGCATCAAACGGGCGTTGAGCTTCTGAGAAGTGGCCAGGAACATCAAGGGTTGATGATCCGACTGAACTCGAAACTGAACTCCATACAAATATGGCTGGAATTTTTGCACGCCCATACGAGAGATCAAACACTCTCTCTCGACGGTCGAATAATTCCTCTCAGCCGGGAGAAGATTTCTTGCTTGCGTATGCCACTGGTTTCAAAACCGGAAGCATCATCTTTTCCTTCCTGTAACAAAGCTGCCCCAATCCCAATCCCACTTGCATCCGTTCTCAATACAAATGGTTTGGAAAGGTCCGGGAGCTGTAACACAGGTTTGCTGACCAAGGCCTCCTTCAACTGACTGTAGGCACTCTCGCATTCCGGTGTCCAAACAATTTGGTCCGGGAATCCCTTTTTCAAGGTTTCCGGTTAATGGAGCTCCCAGTTCAGTGAAATGTGGGATAAATTTGTGGTAGAATCCCACACAACGAGAGAAAGATCGCACATCCTTCTTCGTTTTTTGGCCTTGGAGCACATCTGATTTTCTCTAGGTTCTTTTCCTCTGGGACAATGTGTCCTGGAGTTATGGTGTGACCTAGAAATTCCAGAGTCTGGTAACCAATCATACACTTGGTTGGGCGAGCAGTAAGCCCTGCTTCCTTGAGCCTATTGAAAACTCGTTTCAAGGATTGTAAATGGTCATCCAAACTGTCACTGGAAATCAGAATATCATCCATGAATGAGATGATGGACGGATCCTGTAAAGGATCAAGTAAAGTCCTCATCATGCGAGTAAACACACTAGGTGCATTGCTGAGTCCAAAGGGCATGACCTTGAATTCGTAATGTCCACTGGGGGTACTGAAGGCCAGTATGGGTCGAACCTCTGGTTTTACCGAAATCTGATATACCCGCGACTCAGATCCACCTTTGAGAAATACCTTGCCTTATGGAGCCTCGCGAATAACTGAGTTGGATTCGGCAAAGGTTCCACCTGAAATTGTGTATGACTGTTCAGCAGTCGGTAGTCTATACACAACCGGTGTTCTCCACTTGGTATTCGTAACAGAACCACCCCCGCATTGTATGGGGATGTGGAAGGTGCAATCAGGTCATCCTCCAACAGTTTCTGTATTTCCTCCTCCAGTGCCTTTTCTTTAGAGAATGGCACTGGGTAAACCTTTTGGCGAACAGGCTCTTGGGTGGTCAAAGTCATCTCGAACTCCACCAACCTCGTTCGTCCTGGTTTATCAGTCAGTATCTCCTTATGAGACTCGAGAACCTGGGTTATCTTTTCCCTCTCCTGGGAAGTCAGATCAGGGTTCACCTGCACATCCTTGTAGGTTTCCTGGTGTACCAGGGGATATTCCCTGCCCTCGTTGGTTCCCACTTCTGTCTCCACTGCAACTGCCATTGCCATGAGGTGAGCTGCTTTTTCTCCGGGTCTCTCTTCGTATTTCCGCAAGAGATTGATATGGAAAATCTTCGACTTTCCCCGGATCCGGATCTGATAGTTGATTCTGGATATCACCCTTTCCACGGGAAATGGTCCTTGCCAACCTATCTCCAGTTTGTTGTTTCCCGTTGGGAGTAGCAACAATACTTTGTCTCCCACCTCTAGAGATCTGTCTTTAGACCTACGGTTGTAGTAAGCCGCATGTCTTTTTCTGGCCTTTTTCAAGTTTTGATTTGCCAGAGTTTATTTTCCGTGACAATCTTGCAGACCGAAATAGGCGAAGTGTCAGGAAGAATAGAGAAAAACATCTGTTGATATATTTGAAAAGTCTGATGTGGGAAGTGGGTCAATCAGAGTTCTACAACCCCTGTCCCTCTGTTACAAGTGATAATTGACCACTGTGGGGTGGTAAATATAATAAATTAGGATAAGGACAAGTTCGCTAGGGGTATTCAGTATGAATGGGGTCTAAATCCCAAACACGCCCTCTATAGGAAATAATATATTGGCTCGTTAAACCCCCAAGCATTGAACAAGGCAGAAAAGGGTGCAAGTTCAACACTAACATAGAAGAAATGTTTATATATATATATATATATATATATATATATATATATATATATATATATATATATATATATATATATATATATATATATATATATATATATATATATATATATATATATATAATAACAAGTATCCACTGTCATGCACATCCACAGTATTACATAACAGAGGGACAACAACCAAAGTTAGACACCACAACTGGATTACATGACAGAGGAAAACAGCCACTGTTAGACAGAAACAGTACAATGACTCACTGTATCACATAACAGTAACCATAACTGGACTATAACCATCAATTTTGGAACAACAGGTTTACAATGAAGTAACTTCAAGGCTTGGTTAAACCAAACAAACAACAACTGTATTGTGAAAACATTTGGGTCCTTGGACAAACCCTGTTGGCTACATTATGGTGACATATACATGAAAAAATTATCATATTTCAGGCAATGCACACAAAGTATACAACCATAACAGAAGTCCCCAAAAATCCCCAAAAAAGGTTCACAACAAATACATGTGTTACACACAAACAAAGTAAATAATCCATACAAAGAAATAGATAAAGAAAATCTATCTAATCTGTCTCTAGAACTATCCTATGGGTCTGATGATGACTCCCTCTCCTTCAATATCCACTAGAAAAGTCTGGCCATAATCACACTCTCTATAATCCAGGGAACAGCTGTTTTGCATATATCCACCTATTCAGAAAATTGGGGATTGCACACACACACACACACACACACACACACACACACACACACACACACACACACACACACACACACACACACAGAGCTTCCACTTCCGGATCATATATCCAAATTTAAAAACATGTAGGAGTAATCCATATGAATCCAAAGTGAATATACTGTAATCCACCAAGTCACAGCTGCTAAGTAACTGGGCTAGGGGCATTCCGGATTGGTTTATCAGGCAGTTATAAGTCTGAACCGTTCTGGCATGGTGTAACAAACAGGTGTTCAGGTGATTGATTCGATTAGGATCAGGCACAGCAACTTTCAGCATCTTCGGATGAGGAAGGACACCACATAATCCATAGTATTTCCTGACAGAACTAACTTGAATTGGGCATGAATATTCCAGCCCTTTTCTGGGTTAAGATGTAGGTTACTCTTTCTTCAGCTGAATATACGACTTGATTGACCGGGAGTTGGTATAGTGCTTGATTGTCCATGTCTGGGATATGATGGATGAGAAGATTCAAAGGAAGCTGGGAGTCCACAAAAGCAGTTGGTAAATCCATACTGGTCAATGATGGTGAACCCCAGACTATCCATGACTCTGGTATCTGACAGTTGAACGTGGAATCAGGCGGTGACTTTTAGAAGAGTGTATACTCTGTATCCATCTAGGCCAGGCATGCCTCATGTCTTTGCAGACATTGAAAAGATTAACACCATCTGTAAGTTCCCAGAGGTAGGGAATCCACTTCAGCATAGACACAGTCCATTAATTATCCAGGCATTGACATTCAGGTTCAGGGTGTGTAGCAGTAACCAGCACTCTTTGTAGGATATTAGGGGTAGGCTGATATCCCAGTTTCCTGCCTCTAAATCCAAATAAGTTGACTATAATTCCAGTGCCAAGCATGGTGACTAGTGCCAATACTCCACCGCCATCTCTAGCGCTGTATAGTGAAGAAGAACAGGGTCGATATAGATTAGTTATACAATCCAAACTTGGATAACAGTGTATCATAACAAAATATACATATATATGATGAATAACAGAAAAACTTGTTAGTCTTTTACTAAACATGGTATGAACTCTCTAGTGGGTATTACCCAACATCTCAAAGTAAAAACACAAGAGCATTGTGTCATTTTCCACTCACTTGAGATTATATATTATATATAGATATATCATACCAAATGACAATCTTATAACCGCATTAAGCAGTAACAATCATGAGCATAAAAGGTAAAATACTCATAGAAGAGAAATCATGGGAATCTTGTCCCATACACTTGAGATTATGTATATCATAAAAAATGAAAATCCCATAACATCATTTATGAAAAAGACTACAAGACAATCACACCTCTGTGTATTTACAACAATGTAAACAAAAGGTTAACTACTAAGTGCATGAAAAAGTCAAGCAAGAACATCTCTCTCTCTCTCTCTCTCTCTCTCTCTCTCTCTCTCTCTCTCTCTCTCTCTCTCTCTCTCTCTCTCTCTCTCTCTCTCTAACATACTATTCATGTTGTACACAGATAGGAATATTTCTCCCTCAAAGGGCAGAAATACAAAATATGCACTCAGAAAAAAAAACACTTTATAACACAGAGACCAGTTGTGAAAAATAAACATTTAAGAATAAACTAAGTTTCCAAAAGCATATCAGAAAGGGGACTCATAGCAAGATTATATTGTAAGCTTTATGAAAGCTCACTGGACACCATGGCGATAGTACAGACTGCGTGACTCAAACCAGCTTTTCAATGAAAGCGATTCTCATAATTTTCACACACACACAACTTTAATCATGATATTAGTTGCATCAAAGCATTTATCCTAATACATAACATATGTTTTAAAATGCTCACCCGAAGCGAAGAGAATAAGTAGGCTTTTAATTAACCCATTAACAATGGGTCACCCGCTAACTTGAAGAAAACATGGCGATTGACGAGACTCGCTTTGTCTACAAAGCCTTTGTCTCGCTTAAGCCTTTGTTTCCGGGGCGCGGCCAATCACTGGCCTTAGTTCAAACGAAAGTTAGTTACGTTGATTCTCCCGTCGGGCTTTTTAATAGCCTTTACTTTTCAGGTAGCGCATCTTAGCAACGTCTGCTGGAAAAGACTGAGGGATGATGACATACATGTCACAACCACAATGGATCTCGAATGAATATATGCATATTGGTGGAGGCGCACAACAACTAATACCTATAGCTCTGTCCATGTCCTTGTTTCAGCAAGCGCTGGCACGGCAAGATCCTCCGGCCTGATAGGGCAATATAATAGCATTAGAATGGTGGAGCGTTCAATACTGATTAGTGGTAGAATATGGCTTCCGATCCGCTGTTACACTAAAACGCTATCCATTGACACTTTGACATGAGACTCCTGGAGACTATCACTTTCACATAGTCTGTCCCATTTATGTATTATAGTCCGTCCCAGTTATGTTTTATAGTCTGTCCCAGTTGTTTTATAGTCTGTCCCAGTTACGTCTTATAGTCCTACCCAGTTATGTCTTATAGTCTGTTCCAGTTATGTCTTATAGTCTATCACAGTTATGTTTTATAGTCTTTCTCAGTTATGTCTTATAGTATGTCACAGTTATGTTTTATAGTCTCTCCCAGTTATGTCTTATAGTCTGTCCCAGTTATGTTTTATAGTCTGTCCCTGTTACGTCTTATAGTCCTACTCTGTTATGTCTTATAGTCTGTCCCAGTTACGTCCTATAGTCTGTCCCAGTTATGTTTTATAGTCTGTCACTGTTACGTCTTATATTCCTACTCAGTTATGTCTTATAGTCTGTCCCAGTTATGTCTTACAGTCTGTTCCAGTTACGTCTTATCATCTGTCCCAGTTTTATCTTATAATTTGTCCCAGTTATATCTTATAATCTGTCCCAGTTATGTCTTATAGTCTGTCCCGGTTATATCTTATAGTCTGTCCCAGTTATGTCTTATAGTCTGTCCCAATTATGTCTTATAGTCTGTCCCTGTTATGTCTTATAGTCTTCCCTGTTATGTCTTATAGTCTGTCCCATTTAAGTCTTATAGTCTGTCCCAGTTATGTTTTATAGTCTGTCCCAGTTGTTTTATAGCCTGTCCTAGTTACGTGTTATAGTCCTATCCAGTTATATCTTATAGTCTGTCCCAATTATGTCTTATAGTCTGTCCCTGTTACGTCTTATAGTCCTACTCTGTTATGTCTGTCCCAGTTACGTCCTATAGTCTGTCCCAGTTATGTTTTATAGTCTGTCCCTGTTACGTCTTATATTCCTACTCAGGTATGTCTTATAGTCTGTCCTAGTTATGGCATATAGTCTGTCCCAGTTATGTCTTATAGTCTGTCCTAATTATATTTATAGTCTGTCCCTGTTATGTCTTATAGTCTTCCCTGTTATGAATATAGTCTGTCCCATTTAAGTCTTATAGTCTGTCCCAGTTATGTTTTATAGTCTGTCCCAGTTGTTTTAGAGCCTGTCCTAGTTACGTGTTATAGTCATATTCAGTTATGTCTTATAGTCTGTTCCAGTTATGTCTTATAGTCTATCCCAGTTATGTTTTATAGCCTCTCTCAGTTATGGATTATAGTTTCTCCCAGTTATGTCTTATAGTCTGTCACAGTTATGTTTTATAGTCTGTTCCAGTTACGTCTTATAGTCCTACCCAGTTATATCTTATAGTCCTACCCAGTTATGTCTTATAGTCTGTCCCAGTTACGTCTTATAGTCTGTCCCAGTTATGTGTTATAATCAGTCCCAGTTATGTCTTATAGTCTTTCCCAGATATGTCTTATAGTCTGTCCTAGTTATGTCTTATAGTCTGTCCCAGTTATATCTTATAATCTGTCCCAGTTACGTCTTATAATATGTCACAGTTATGTCTTATAGTCTGTCCCAGTTATGTCTTTTAGTCTGTCCCAATTATGTCTTATAGTCTGTCCCGGTTATGTCTTATAGTCTTCCCTGTTATGTCTTATAGTCTGTTCCAGTTATGTCTTATAGTCTTCCCTGCTATGTCATATAGTTTGTCCCAGTTATGTCTTATAGTCTGTTCCAGTTATGTCTTATAGTCTGTCCCAGTTATGTCTTATAGTCTTTCCCAGTTATGTCATATAGTATGTCCCAGTTATATGTTATAGTCTGTCCTAATTATGTCTTATAGTCTGTCCCAGTTATGTCTCATAGTCTGTCCCAGTTATGTCTTATAGTCTGTCCCAATTATGTAGGATAGTCTGTCCCGGTTATGTCATATAGTCTTCCCGGTTATCTCTTATAATCTGTCTCGGTTTGTCTTATAATCTGTCCTAGTTATGTCTTTAACCCTTTTTAATCAAGACAATTATTACTTTAATTTCTTCTGGATCACATTGCTGCTACTTTAACCCTTTCAAGCGTGCGTTTTAAACAACCAAATCGGGAGAGGAGGTTTGATACATTTGATTCAACTGTGCATCTGTAATAGCAAACTGGTTTCTGTTCTGCATTAAAGTTGTTGCTAACACTCTTAGTTGTGTGTCCTGTTTTTGAAAACCACAGATAAAGTGTCAACGGAGCACTTTCCTTGGGCATACGGAGTTTCAGTTTGTTTGGTATTGTTTGTCAAGGTTCTCTTACGTTACACACGGATATCTCCACAAGTGCTCCAGTCTCCTCCCAAAGACGACACGAGAACAATCCCAGTACAGTGCACTAATTCCATAGACTGACCAGAATGTTCGAATGTGGGTAGAGCAGTATATCATGCTATAACAGTTTTGTGGGTAGCTTTTTCTAATTTAGAAATGTTGCCTGGACAATTGAGCATTCCACCTGCGCTTTGCGCACCAACTACCATAGGATTGTTAACGTGCATACGTCTCCTTCGGTTTTTCTCACTTATCTGAGAAGACTAAAGTTCGATCCTCTACCTCAGGATTGTTGGAAAGAGTTAGAGGGTAAGGTATGCTATCCCTTTTCTTATTTATTCTGAGAAAGAAAATTTAAATAGTCAACACCTTAAGACGAACCTGGCCTGCTTGACCTAGAGGTGCACTCCACAACATCCGTTCTGTTTCGCCCACGACGGGCTTAAACGAGGACCAACAAGATAGACTAGCATCCTTGTTTTTTTGCCAGATTTTACTTCCGGGACTACCGGAGACTGGCACAAACAACACGGAAGGGAAATAATTTACAAGTTTTTAACACCGGCTGATGACAGTTTATGTAGCCGAAACATTAGACCACAGCAGGCCCCAAGCCACCTTAGATCAGGCTGGAACAGATGGAGGTCACAATCTGCAATGATCAACTAGAGGAAAGTTCCTTAAGGTCCATTGGCCATATGATGCTAGGTTTATATTTTCACTGATTCAGTGAAGAAGGATAATATATCGCCAAATGTGGCCTCCCATTTAAACAAAAGGAGGATATATCGCCATACTAGGGTCATTATATTATTTGTATTGTTTCGCATATCGTACGCAATTTTAATGCTCAGTGAAGGGAAATTTACATTGTAATACTTGTTCATTTGATTGTGTCCGGTCCAAGCGTACTAGAGGAAGTATATTGCACATGTTAGTTTTATCACAGTATCAGATTGTTAGTTTCGCCCTGCTTCTTCTATCGTTCGCTTGGAATTTGTCTATAACTACAATGTTGTCTCTTGTATGAATTTAACTGTCTATTGTTAGTTCATTCAGTAGTCCACAGAGTGTGTCTTCCATTGAGTGTCGTTAATTTACATCCTTCTTCTATCACGTCTTCACCAATGGAAGAAGTGTCATTAACCACTCCATGCCAAGCCCTCTTTCCCTTTGCTATAACCATGCATGCTCTTCCAATATCACTTATCTCTATGTCAAGGGTTTTCTTCCCTACAATTGCTGGATTCCTTGTGTTATTATTAGTCCTTAGAGTTGAGTCTCGTGTCATCTTGGCCGATTTGCTGAGTTCAATGATAAGTCGAGACAGAATAATATACGCATAAATGACCCGATACAGAATAACTGATACACTCAGATAAGTAGAGATAGAATAAAGGATATGCATAGATGAATGGAGACAGAATAACGCATATACATAGACGTGTCGAGTCAGAATTACACATAAACATAGATGAGCTAATATAGTTAGTTAGTTAGTTAGTTAGTTAGTCGCAGTTCCAACTTCACAGCAACGGGTCGTCCCCATTATGCTCCGTTCTTGTGCCAGTGAATATCATACAAAACGCTCCCCACCGCCCAATGTGAAAAGTGGAAAAGACAAGAGTCTCGACAAACAACAGCCCGCACAGATACACTGTGCATAATGCCGCCGCCAGAATGTCAACACAATAGTCCCCCACAAAACACCCAGTTCATTTCTGATGGATTCTGCAGCCATTTTCCCATCTGGATGTTTCCAAGATGTTCACCCACACAGTCCACGAAATACAGTTCATCGTGGATGGCAGTGGCAGTCAACCAGAAGCCCAGCAGCCACGCATTTCTGCATAAGGCAAAAACCGGTCAACTCTGGGACATAGCCATCTGCCATCACTCCGAACATGCAGTCACGTTCCAAAAAACCTCGGGCAAATTCAAAAGCACTTTACACGGAACTCACAGCTCACAGTGTCGCGCCACGCACTCACTCAGTAGCAGGGCGACGGAACCATCAAGCCTCCTTAGTCGCCTCTTACGACATGCATGGTAGGCTGCAGTGTTGCTATTCTTTGCTTCCCTTATAGGCCCCGGCAACACACGGGAGGAGAGCTAATATAGTTTAACACACTAATAAGCAGGCTTGGCCATGGGAATCCCATGGGAAAAAAGTGGGATTTTCTGAATAGTGTAGGGATGGGATGGGACGGGATGGGACAGGCATAAATTACCATTGGATAGGACAGAAAAGCCTACCAGGCTTGGTCATGGGAATGTTATTCCCATGGTAAAGTCCCATGGGACGGGATGAGATGGGAGAAGCATAAATTACCACGCAATGTGAATTATGTCCCATGGACCACCCTGCTAATAAGTCAAGGTAGTTTAACAAATACAGACGACTAGGTCGATGTAGTCTGTCAGATATACACGGATAAGCAGGCTTGTCCATGGGAATGGGAATCCCATGGGAGTCGTCCCATGGGATGGGATGGGACGGGACAGCAAACATTTGTATTTCCCATGGGACACATGGGACAGTAGCCACGTCATGGGAACTTTTTTTAAAAAAAAACCTTTTTAAAGCCTTTTATCCTTCCATTTTTCTTTATATACTTGTATCAGTTCTTTATCTCGTGGTGGGACACCGGATAAATTAATAATTGCGCGCATGCAATCATATTACCGTTTCAATGCCCATTAAAAATATTTCTCGCATTACTTTAATGAAGATGATGAAGAATTCTTAAACCACATTCCGAATATTGTTCAGATTAAAGGAATGCTGTACATACATGAGAAATTCAAATCTGTTTTTTTTTTTGTGACAAACTAGAAATTGATGGTGCTACATCTCAATTAATTTTGCTGTTATACTTCCTCCTAGACTACCAGTTGTACAAAGTTATTGCTGATATTGAGGAAGAAACTTCCAGCAGCATGGTGAAGAAATATTGTCTGAACTTTCAGAAAATTATTGGAGAAAAACTTTGGCCATATTGAGGCAGTTCTTTGGCAGTAGTTATTGCAACATTCCTTACTGAAGTTGACTTTAAAGCCAAAATAGAAGACATGGTCAAGTCAGTTGTTACTGAGAAGAAAGGGAATGTGAACACCAGTAAATGGGCCATTGATTGAATCGCTTTTTCTATGTCTGTTGTTCCAACTGTTATTTCATTCATCACAGATTTAAATCTTTCTTCTGAATCATCTGCTGTATGTGAAGTATCAGGAATTGTAGAACAAAAGCCCAAAAGTGATTTTGACTTATTTTTTGATCCTTCACCAAACAAAACACTTAAGTTTGATGATCCCAGAAACAAATGCCTTGAGGATGAAGTCACCATGTTTCAAAAATTATGGTAACCAACTTCACAAATATTAAATTATTGGGAAAATGAACATAGGTTTCCACTGCTAACAGCAAGTGCGAAATTTTTTTTGCCCATACCAGCGTCCTCAGCAGCAGTAGAAAGTTGACCCAAAAAAAAAGTGCAGCTGGATTGTTGTTGAGTAAGTTACGAAAACGGATGTTACCAGCTCTAGTTATAAACTCTATGTATATCAGATTTGCATGTAAGATGAAAATTGTGGAAAAGGTTCAGGGCTTACCTGGAGTAACTGAATTATTAGAAACAGTCGCTTAAAGTCGCTTAAAAGTCGACAAGGTCGACTTCATTGCACCAGGTTTTATCCCATATGGCTGGGTCTCTTTCCGCAGCACGGAAAGCGTCGCACAAAGCACGAACTCCGTAGCTTTTAGCGACGGCCCACAGGAGTCTCCGAAACATTTAACTCGTAAACCGAAGGACGCGGCCCGGAATAGAACCCACAACCTTCGGAGCACGAGTCAAACGGCTTGACCACTTCGCCACAGAGACTCCCGTAACAGAGAAACAGTCGATCAGCAAGAAATTGATAATGTGCTGAATGAACAGAGTGACTCAGAAGCAGAATGAGAATGTCAGAATGACACTGAATTGTCTTATTTAGATTAAACTTTGTTTTGATAAAATACTCTTGAATATTAAAATTAATAAATTCTGTTGTTTTACACGTCTCTTTGTACATATAGTCCTATTTAGTAGACATTAACCCTAAACTTTCATAAATTCCATAATTTTATTTGAACTGTATTCCACATTAGTATTATCATGGGAATCCCATGGGATGGGACAGGCAAAATTACTGTGGGATGGGATGGGAATGGGACTGAAAAATGTGTGCCATGGACAAGCCTGCGGATAAGTCGTTGTTGTTGTTTGTCCATCAAGAATGATGATGACCATTCATTTCATCCAGTGGGGTTGAAAATATGGAGCCGTGAGTTCTAAGATGGCTGATAAGGTCTATTTTGGCTCGAAATGTTCTTTGACAATATGGGCAATGAATTCTTGACGTTCCAGAAGGAGGATCTCCTTCAGTGGATTTTCTGTCCAGTCTTTTCTTCACAGCTCTTGCAGTCATGGTTGCTTCACAAGTGGCTGCACCCTGCGTAATGATGTACGTCACGAATTTCGGTAGTTGGCAGCAGTCTCCCAGGTGTCATAATGAATTCCAAAAGCTTTCAGTGAGATGTTCAGAGAGTCTTTAAAGCGTTTCCTCTGGCCGCCTTGGGAGCGTTTACCACAACGCAGCTCGACGTAAAAAAAATCGTTTAGGGAGCCTGGATCTGGCATGCGAGTCTAGTGACCAGCCCAGCGAATCTGATTCTTCATTAGTATAGTGTGGATACTGGGCATGGATGCTCTTTCTAAGACTTCAGTGTCTGGGATCTTGTCTTTCCATTTTAATCTTCAATAGCTTTCTACGGCAGACTGTGTGGAAGTGTTTAATTTCCTAGCGTGTCGCTGATAAACAGTCCAGGTTTCACAAGCATATAGTAGTAAGGCACTGGATAATACAACTGCTTTGTATTCTTTCAGCTCTGTTTACAGGCTTATTCCATTACTGTTCCATAGATTCTTGTACAGTCTGGCAAAGACCGCGATGGCCTTGGAGATTCTTACATTTACGTCATCATCAATTGTGGCAGCTTGTGACACGGCGCTGCCAAGATAGGTGAATTTGTCCACAAAACTTAGTTTATGACCATTCACTTTAAAATTCGGCACGGTGTGATTATACCCGTATTCGCCTTCCCAAGGGCAGGGTGGATGTCGGTCAAGCAAACATGAAGGCGAATTAGTGGAATGATTGCGATAGTGATGAACCCATGCATTCAACGTGGCGCACAGGGTTCAGATTCACGACAGGAAAAAAAAAACACATAGGAGTCATGATCCCGCTGGTTTTGCTCCCGACAGTGGAATGAAGATAAAGAGGCCGATACACCCTTAGAAGAGGGACTTTTTTCTCATGCAGAGAAGCCTCCTGGTGTGCTTGCTTCGCGGCGGAGGTCATACATCTACTATTATTCATTGTTTCCCGAATGGAAATCGCACTACACCATAGCAAATGTCCATGGCAGGTGGTTTGTGTTAAATGTGCCTGAAGCACTGTCATGGGTGATCTTTCTTGTGTTAGATATGTGTTAATTTGGCTCCAGATGTGTCTTTTTCCTACACACCCAGGATCAATTATCGAAGGGTGTTGACATCAGCTGGATTTTGGTAATGGAAAGTGGCTGAACAATTGGGCGTGATTTGACACCGCAGAGATTAAAATACCTAATTGCCAAATCTTATCTAACAAGACAGACTCAAGACGTTACGCTAAGTGAATATGTGATTTAATTGGGTTCTAATTACACAAGAGAATTTCAAAATGTTTGAAGAAAAAGGTGGCATTGAAAAGCGATGCTTAAGGCATGGCCTCATTCCAGAACTATCAGTACTTTATATTTTAAGGAATTTGACTCTTAGTGTAATGATGTCATTAACAAACAGCCAAGGGATGAAGTTATCCTCCTTGTCTTTTAAAGTCTAGTGCACGCTCCCACCATATCCTCTCTATATTATCTTTTAAAGTCTAGTGCACTCTCCCTCCATGTTTTCTCTATATCATCTTTTGAAGTCTAGTGCACGCTCCCTCCATGCCCTCTCTATATCATCTATTTAAGTCTAGTGCACGCTCCCTCCATGTCCTATCTATATCATCTTTTAAAGTCTAGTGCACGCTCCCTCCATGTCCTCTCTATATCATCTTTTTCCCTCCATGTCCTCTCTAAATCATCTTTTGAAGTCTAGTGCACGGTCCTTCCGTGTTACCTCTATATCATCTTTTGAAGTCTAGTGCACGCTCCCTCCAAGTCCTCTCTATATCATCTTTTGAAGTCTAGTGTGTGCTCCCTCCGTGTCCTCTATATATCATCTTTTGAAGTCTAGTGCACGCTCCCTCCATGTCCTCTCTATATCATCTTTTGAAGTCTAGTGTGTGCTCCCTCCGTGTCCTCTCTATATCATCTTTTAAAGTATAGTGCCCGCTCCCTCCATGTCCTCTCTGTATCATCTTTTGAAGTCTAGTGTGTGCTCCCTCCGTGTCCTCTCTATATCATCTTTTAAAGTTAGTGCAAGCTCCTTCCAATTCCTATCTATATTATCTTTTAAAGTCTAGTGCACACTTTCGCTGTGTCCTCTCTATATTATCTTTTCAAGTCTAGTGCACACTCCCCCTCCCCCCGTATCCTCTCTATATTATCTTTTGAAGTCTAGTTCACGCTCTCTCCATGTCCTCTCTATATCGCTGTATTCACACACATGCACACGCATACACACACACACGCCCACACACACACACGCATACACACACATACCTACACACACGCATACACACACGCTGCACACGCTCCTACACACACACGCTACACACACACGCATATACACACACGCCTACACACACAACACACACACGCCTACACACAACACAAACACACACACGCCTACACACATAACACACACACGCCTACACACACACCACACACACACACACGCCTATACACACAACACACACACACGCCTACACACGCGCGCACCTACACACACAACTCACGCAGACGCCTACACACACATACACACAACACACACGCCTACACACACACACACACACACACACATTATTAATAGGAAACATCCGCCGCATCTTTTCCCCGGGGCATGCTAGTGTTCTGGGAAACGAGCAGGCGGACAAATTGGCTGGGTCTTCACAGCTGGGTGGGGTAATGGCGCATGATAAGGCAGACAAGGTCCAGGCCCTGTAGGAGCGTGTGTGCGGTGTGGAAGAACAGATAAACCATCATTTACTTGGAGAGAATGGTCCGGCAGGAAGTGACCTGAGGATCTGACCGACATTCAGTACTCCAAGGAAAGGCCAGATAGAAACATAATCATACTGCAGTTGGTACCCTTAGTATTGGGGCACTTCGCTGGTTGTTAAGATGAGGACAGAAAACGTATGAGAACTCTGACTCCCAACCTACAGAAATCCAACAGGAGTGTTAGCGTTTAGTTTATATGAGTCAGTCAGTGAAGTTTGGAACGAAACGACAGGTTCAATAGAAAGATCTTGACTGCAGCAGGATGTAACAATAATGAAACATAAAAACGCATGCTAAGATGATGCGCTGAAAGAAAAAAAATACATACTGGACTTTGATCCGGAGTGTCTAGGAGTCATTTTAAAAACTCCGGCTGTGTTTAATTGTTTATATATTGTGTGTTGTAATGTATTGTAATATACTTATTAGTTATATTTGTTATGTCGTGGTCAAATATGACTGATCTACCGTATGACAGTAGACTGTATCACCTGCTTTCTGCCAGCCTTGAGTGTTGGGCGGCCCTCACCAAACCTTATATTGTCCTAACGCCTTCAGGCGTAGGAGCGCAATTGGGAGGGTACAAGCCTTATCCTGGTGCGAGGAAATGCCATGGCAGGACAGACCAGGCCCACGCCTTGGTCGTGAACTGGTCTAGGATGGAAGTTCTGACAGGCGGATAGTCAACATTGTAGTAGATACATTATTGACTTACAATCACCAAAACAAACATACCCTATACACTATTAACTTACAACTGCCAAGACAAACATACCCTTTACACAACAATACCACACACATATTGTGCTGCTTGAATTTGTGTACTTACCTCAGATACATACAATTAACTTTAATTGTACTGTTAGACAGGATCCTTTTCTTTCATTTTACAATTACTTTTGGCTTCCTATTATTCAAGCTCAGGACCAAAAGTTTACTGTCTACAGCCACTACTGTCATCATGCGACTGAAAGCAATATACTCACAGTGCTTAAAGCAGGGACATGGAATGTTCGAGCCTTAAGCACGAATGATAAACTAGGGAACATCAATCAAGAAACGAAAAGATTGAACAATGTTCTTTCTAAGTTGTGGAATGTTTAGAGCATCAATGTTCTCTATAAACTGTCTAGTGTTGAGAGCACCAATGTTCTCTGAAAGATGTGGAGGGTTTAGGGCACTAAAGTTCATTTTAAGTTGTGGAGAGTTAAAAGCACCAATGTTATCTCTGGCTGTCGAGTGTTGAGAGCACCAATGTTCTCTCTGAGTTGTGGAGTGTTTAGAATACAAATGATCTCTCTAAGGTTGGGAGTGTTGAAAGCACCAATTTTCTCTCTAAACTGTAGAGAGTTGAGAGCACCAATGTTATCTCTAATTTTGGAGTGCTTAGAGCACCAATGTTCTCTCTAAACTATGGAGTGTTGAGAGCATAAGTGTTATTTCTAATTCTGGAGTGATGAGAGCATGAATGTTATCGTTAACTGTGGTGTGTTAAGAGCACCAATGTTATCTCTAAACCGTGGAGTGTTGAGATCACCAATGTTATCTCTAATTGTGGAGTGTTGAGAGCACCAATGTTATCTCTAACTGTGGAGTGTTGAGAGCACCAATGTTATCTCTAACCGTGGAGCGTTGAGAGCACCAATGTTATCTCTAATTGTGAAGTGTTGAGAGCACCAATGTTTTCTCTAATTGTGAAATGTTGAGAGCACCAATGTTATCTCTAACCGTGGAGCGTTGAGAGCACCAATGTTATCTCTAATGGTGGAGTGTTGAGAGCACCAATGTTATCTCTAATGGTGGAGTGTTGAGAGCACCAATGTTATCTCTAATTGTGGAGTGTTGAGAGCACCAATGTTTTCTCTAATTGTGGAGTGTTGAGAGCACCAATGTTATCTCTAATGGTGGAGTGTTGAGAGCACCAATGTTTTCTCTAATTGTGGAGTGTTGAGAGCACCAATGTTATCTCTAATTGTGGAGTGTTGAGAGCACCAATGTTATCTCTAACTGTGGAGTGTTGAGAGCACCAATGTTATCTCTAACCGTGGAGCGTTGAGAGCACCAATGTTATCTCTAATGGTGGAGTGTTGAGAGCACCAATGTTATCTCTAATGGTGGAGTGTTGAGAGCACCAATGTTATCTCTAATGGTGGAGTGTTGAGAGCACCAATGTTTTCTCTAATTATGGAGTGTTGAGAGCACCAATGTTATCTCTAATGGTGGAGTGTTGAGAGCACCAATGTTATCTCTAATGGTGGAGTGTTGAGAGCACCAATGTTATCTCTAACCGTGGAGTGTTGAGAGCACCAATGTTTTCTCTAATTGTGGAGTGTTGAGAGCACCAATGTTATCTCTAACCGTGGAGCGTTGAGAGCACCAATGTTATCTCTAATGGTGGAGTGTTGAGAGCACCAATGTTATCTCTAATGGTGGAGTGTTGAGAGCAAAAAATGTTATCTCTAATGGTGGAGTGTTGAGAGCACCAATGTTTTCTCTAATTATGGAGTGTTGAGAGCACCAATGTTATCTCTAATGGTGGAGTGTTGAGAGCACCAATGTTTTCTCTAATTGTGGAATGTTGAGAGCACCAATGTTTTCTCTAATTGTGGAGTGTTGAGAGCACGAATGTTATCGCTAACTGTGGAGTGTTGAGAGCACCAATGTTATCTCTAATGGTGGAGTGTTGAGAGCACCAATGTTTTCTCTAATTGTGGAGTGTTGAGAGCACCAATGTTTTCTCTAATTGTGGAGTGTTGAGAGCACCAATGTTATCTCTAATTGTGGAGTGTTGAGAGCACCAATGTTATCTCTAATGGTGGAGTGTTGAAAGCACCAATGTTTTCTCTAATTGTGGAGTGTTGAGAGCACCAATGTTATCTCTAACCGTGGAGCGTTGAGAGCACCAATGTTATCTCTAATGGTGGAGTGTTGAGAGCACCAATGTTATCTCTAATGGTGGAGTGTTGAGAGCACCAATGTTATCTCTAATGGTGGAGTGTAGAGAGCACCAATGTTATCTCTAATGGTGGAGTGTTGAGAGCACCAATGTTATCTCTAATGGTGGAGTGTTGAGAGCACCAATGTTATCTCTAATGGTGGAGTGTTGAGAGCACCAATGTTTTCTCTAATTGTGGAGTGTTGAGAGCACCAATGTTATCTCTAATGGTGGAGTGTTGAGAGCACCAATGTTTTCTCTAATTGTGGAGTGTTGAGAGCACCAATGTTTTCTCTAATTGTGGAGTGTTGAGAGCACGAATGTTATCGCTAACTGTGGAGTGTTGAGAGCACCAATGTTATCTCTAACCGTGGAGCGTTGAGAGCACCAATGTTATCTCTAATGGTGGAGTGTTGAGAGCACCAATGTTATCTCTAATGGTGGAGTGTTGAGAGCACCAATGTTATCTCTAATGGTGGAGTGTTGAGAGCACCAATGTTTTCTCTAATTATGGAGTGTTGAGAGCACCAATGTTATCTCTAATGGTGGAGTGTTGAGAGCACCAATGTTATCTCTAATGGTGGAGTGTTGAGAGCACCAATGTTATCTCTAATGGTGGAGTGTTGAGAGCACCAATGTTTTCTCTAATTATGGAGTGTTGAGAGCACCAATGTTTTCTCTAATTATGGAGTGTTGAGAGCACCAATGTTATCTCTAATGGTGGAGTGTTGAGAGCACCAATGTTTTCTCTAATTGTGGAGTGTTGAGAGCACCAATGTTATCTCTAACCGTGGAGCGTTGAGAGCACCAATGTTATCTCTAATGGTGGAGTGTTGAGAGCACCAATGTTATCTCTAATGGTGGAGTGTTGAGAGCACCAATGTTATCTCTAATGCTGGAGTGTTGAGAGCACCAATGTTTTCTCTAATATTTTTGTAATAATAATAAATAATATGTCCCTGTTCCCTGCTTTTAGTCTTTTAACTATTTTTGTAACTAATAATAAATAATATGTCCCTGTTTCCTGCTTTTAGTCTTTTAACTATTTTTGTAATAATAATAAATAATATGTCCCTGTTTCCTGCTTTTAGTATTTTAACTATTTTTGTAATAATAATAAATAATATGTCCCTGTTTCCTGCTTTTAGTCTGTGATGTGATGGGACTATCTCATTTCGTAGGCCTGAATTCCCGGAAGAATAGATGTTCAGTATCTTTTTTCACTTAGCAGGCGACAAGCTCAGGCATCCGACCGTATTCATGATATTATCTGTGCATCTCCCCATCATCTTCGATAACGCTAACTATTTGAAGCGAGACTTTAAAACCTTTAAACAGAACATTTTGTTTTGAATAAAAATATCCTGCAACGCCCCTAGAGGCGCGGGTGGTCGCGGGATCAAAGTGTCCGCTTCACTAATCGTAGAACGTATAATCGATCTTCGGTAAGGCTGGGAGTTTGACATTCCACATGAGCACTACATGGGAACTGTAGGTAGGTGGTGTTTATGTCCAGAACATTCCCGGCACACAACAGCAATAGAGGGTTAGTTTCATGTCCTTTACAGGACGTCCCAATCAAGTCCACTATTTATTGGCTGTTTGTGATTTTCCCGGAAATTTTACATTCAACAATTTGCCTTTGCTTTCTAAATCTCCGACACACACTTTGTGACAAACAACGCAATGCGATCTGCTCACAAACCGCCAGCAGCTGACTTCGAGTCCTGTGCGTTAGGATTGTGACACCGCATTCATCAACCATTTACCACAGACGCCGGCACAGCAATGGTAACCATGCAGTAATGAAAACAACATCGCCATCATAAGCACCCTTTCCCCAGTTTAAGCAGCCCCCCTGATATATGACATCACGCCGGGTGCAAACGTGCAGAACAGCAGGTAATCCGGGACAAGCCGTGACACAGAAACCTATTTTCCCCCCACTCTGGGAAAGACTTTCACCCTTGTTATTTCTGAAAACACATGGTCAAGAGTGGAACGCCATGTAAACCACGGGCTTGTCAAATGTTCACTTGTTTTATTTCCTTGTCGGCGTGTTTCACTTCTTATTGTGTGTGTACTTGTGTGTTTGAAAAGGGAACAATTCACATAGATTGCAAGTGGGACACAAGGCTTATCACTAATCATGGGAGGGAAAATGCATAAACAATCAGCCTCCGCTTAGAAATAACTAGACAAGTAATACAAGTATTTTGAACACCGGATTAGCAATATCTTCTTGCTTAGTTTATTTTATTAATCAATATTCTTTTATTCACTTTATTATAATTATTTAAACAAGCGGAAGAAGTGGGTCGATTAATTGTTTTGACTTTCTGCACTGTGTACAAGCAGAAATGTTCACAGTATTACAAATACAAGGACATGTAAATTGTTTCGCTATTAAATATGTGTTTTCACCATTGTGGATATTTAATCTTTCGTGGTTTTTCGGACGACAGGTAACAATTTTGATGTGTAGAAATTATCGTTGTTAGTTATTTAACAAGTGGTTCAATGTTAACGTGATCACACAACCAGCACTATTTCAATGAGGTTCGGATTCTGTCCTCGTTAACTGGGTGGGTTTGTTAGTGCAATATGCCGAGACAGTGAATCTCATCTCAACTCATCATGTTCCTCTTGTACCTTGCGGTGTCGAGGTTAAGTATAAACTTCGTAAGAGTGCCCGATTATGGGCTTCATATATCGATATTCCCATGGACTCTGCTATTCCCTCCGTCCAACGTTTACGTGGTCGGCCTCTTCCTCTGTTTCCATCTGGTCTGTACATCATTACTTGTTGTGTGAATGTATGCGTAAAATAGGAAAAGCAATACAGACCGAGAGACAGACAGACAGACAGACAGACAGACAGACAGACAGACAGACAGACAGGCAGGCAGGCAGGCAGGCAGGCAGGCAGGCAGGCAGGCAGGCAGGCAGACATGGACGGATGGATAGATGGATGGATGGATGGATTATGGATGGATGGATGGATTATGGATGGATGGATGGGTGAGTGGGTGGGTGGGTGGGTAGGCGGAAGGACAAGCAGACAGACCCACACACACACACACCACAGAGAGATAGACAGACAGAGATGGACACAGAGAGAGAGAGAGAGAGAGAGAGAGAGAGAGAGAGAGAGAGAGAGAGAGAGAGAGAGAGAGAGAGAGAATATTGCCGTTATTTAAATAAAGAGTGACATGTAGATCTCCCAAAGCCTAGGATAGAAGAATAAACGTCATGAATTAATGGATGAGATCATTTACCGCAACAGTGCAAGATCATTGGATATTTCTACACTTCTTCCTCTTCTTCTTTGTTGCTACCGTTGTTGTGGCTGCTGTTGTTGTTGTTGCTGCTGCTGCTACGGCTGCTATTGCTGTTGTTTTTGTTGCTACAGCTGGTGATATTTATAATGTTGCGGAAATCTTCTGAGATAACTTCTGAAAACCATCGATAGTGTCAAACACGTCATGTCGTTTTATTCATTCAGAAGACTAATGTGAAATGAGTGAACAATCTACACCTCTATCCCACGTGTGTATCCTGGTTATAAACTCTATTTCAGGTGTGTATCCTGGTTATAAACTCTATCCCACGTGTGTATCCTGGTTATAAACTCTATCCCATGTGTGTATCCTGGTTATAAACTCTATCCCATGGGTGTATCCTGGTTATAAACTCTATCCCAGGTGTGTATCCTGGTTATAAACTCTATCCCAGGTTTTTATCGTGGTTATAACCTTTACTCCACATGTCTATCCTGGTTATAATCTCTACTCTACATGTGTATCCCGGTTATAATCTCTACTCTACATGAGTATCCCGGTTATAATCTCTACTCTACATGTGTATCCAGGTTATAATCCCTACTGTACATGTGTATCCCGGTTATAATCTCTACTCTACATGTGTATCCTGGTTATAATCTCTACTCTACATGTGTATCCCGGTTATAATCTCTACATGTGTATCCTGGTTATAATCTCTACTCTACATGTGTATCCTGGTTATAATCTCTACTCTACCTATTTATCCTGGTTATAATCACTTCTCTACATGTGTATCCCGGTTATAATCTCTACTCCACGTGTGTATGCTGGTTATAATCTCTACTCCATGTGTGTATGCTGGTTATAATCTCTACTCCACATGTGTATCCTGACTATAATCTATACTCCAGTTGTGTATCCTGATTATAATCTCTGCTCCACATGCGTATCCTGATTATAACCTCTATTTTATACATATATCTGGTGATAAAGTGTATTACCTATCTGTATCTGGGTTGGCCCCGCTTCCATAATATTTCATTTCTATGGCTCGAACAGTTTGAAAACAGATTCCACAATCTCCTTGATACACCGAATGCTATAGTAATACTTTCCTGAGTATTGATTAGCACGCGTTGAAGACATAAGAAGCTGGTAGAAAGCAAATAACACACTAGTAGATCGGGCTGTCCCAGGACTACAATTAAACATGTCTGATCATAACTCTTCACAGTAATTCTCTTCAGCTCAGTATGTATGTGTCCCAAGGTCCTTGCATCTAGTGGTTTTAAAAGTTTTAAAGGCGAGGGGAATCAACTTCATCGTACTGAATTTTAACCCATATGGCTCGGGTTCTTTATGCAGGTCCGAAAGCATCGCACAAAACACGAACTCCGTAGCTCCAGCGACGATCTCCTGGAGTCTCTGAGAAAACTGCACTCGTGAACCGAATGAGAGAGACCGAAATCGAACTCACAACCATCAGAGCATGCTGGTATGCTGTAACTTTTCCTTAGATGTCCTCTTTATCCTTTGCCGAGGATGTTATCCTCTAGTATTTCCATTAATATACGATCCCATATTTCACATTCTGACTAAGCCAAGATAACACATTTTTATGATGTTCAATAATTGTCTATTTTCTATAGTGTTCTAGAGAATTTGTTTGCATTCTGCAATAACACCCCATCTTCTTTTTTTAAAATACTCTTTTTTTCTTCAGAGCCGTATAGTGCTTGTGAGGTTATAAAGATAATAAGGGTGATATGACTAGGGGTATCCCGAATGGAATGGGTTATCATCCTCGAGCAGCCTTCTTAAGGAAATCTTGAAATGGCCCCGAACCCCCAAGTGAGGACAAAACGTTTAAGTTCCTACACTAAATGTATAAAGACTGGGACTCCTTTAAAAGGCGAATTGATCAGGGAAATTTACCACAGACAGAAGAGGAAGAAATTCACTCCATAAAGAAAATGTGTGTATGTGTGTTTATCCCCCCTTACCATGATCACATCCCGAGTTTTAAACAGTATTATATATCGACTGTAAAACACCAACTTTTGAACAAAAACATCCACAATAAAGCGACCAAAAAACTTGGTTATAACATACAGATTATATTGGGAAGAATTAGGTTTTGGGAAATATTTGTGATCTGTAATGTGATATCATATACACAACCACATATGGTAAACAAGTGAATCCCTAAATCGGTGAGGAGAAACAATAGATGATTTCCCAAAACTAATCAACAGATTCATAAACTATTTACTCGATAAACTCCACTCTCTCATTAATAATATCAATAAGGCTTTTCTCCTTAAACACATAAAATAATTATATCCAAATATTCAAGCAAAATAAAAACAACTCCATGATCAGAAACTGATGAATTAATCTATGTTTTTAAAAAAAAGTCCATCTCCGAATCTATCCAGCTGATGATGGTAAGAGTCTCTCACTAGTAAATTCGACTAAAATGTCTGATCAAAATTATCTATTCTCCCACTTTGCACTGGAGAGAACTTCTTCTTCTGCACCATTTCACATGCCATGATGAGCTTGGTTATCTAAGTTCCTTCGTAATGCTAACAATCTTGGTTCAGGAATGTCATAGGATTTCCCATATAGATACATGATGGACATAACTAGGACCTGGTATCAAACCTTCCTGTACATACTTGATGAAGCTGAGGGGTTCAATCAATGTAAAGGGCATCACTCTTGGCGGTTTTGAAAAGGTAGATTCTCAGGTCATGTTAAACAAGGTAGACTATCCATGTGTTCATGTTCATAGATCAGAATATCTCAACTGCCATCAGCAAAGCACTCCAGAATGACCAGGTTTCATAATGGTAAGGCCAACCTGTAGGTACGGTAGTAATCACTGGATTCTCCAGATATAATTAGTTGAAGATTTTAGACAGGGATTAATACTTAGTTGTCCACGAATATGCTTGGTGACGTTGAGGCCGGGGTCAGCCGATTTAATAAGCACTCCTTTTCCGACTATGCAGAAGGCCATTCCTGACTTCATTGTAAACAAATGAGAAGAATGAAGTCCGTCAAATGATCCGAATATCTCAACAGCCATCCGCTAGCAATTCAGTTTGACTAAGTGTCCTGATTGCAAAGCCAATCCACAACCACCCATCTCTCTGGCGATACAAAAATGAAAAGAAATAAAACAACATCAATATACATTTGAAAGAAAACCAAATGACATTGTAACCAAAATATCAACAAACATAAAGAAAAGAAAATAGGGGCAGGAGAAAGGAGGGTGTTTCTAATTCACCAATCCTTCTTCTATGATGAAGGAGTTTAAGCCAACTCTGATGGAATGGTATGTACACCTGGATCAACACTTGTTCTCTATGGATGCCGTAATATTATGATGAGCTAAACTCATTATGAGACAAGGACAGCAAGAAGGAGACAAGGTCATCAGGATGAGACCCAGTTATCCTGTTGTGACAAAGTCATCATGTTGAGACCAAGGCATGTAGAGACAAAAGCATGTGGAGACAAAGGCATGGTGAGACAAAGTCAGCATGTTGAGATGAAAGCACCATGTTGAGACGAAGTCGTCATGATAACGTCTCATCATCCCATGTCTTTAATTCAAGACCGGTCCTCATTTCTTCTTAGGTTAGACTCGGTTCTCAAGTGCCATTTTCACCATTATCATAAATTCATTTGCCTTATCCTACTGGGAAAAAATACGAACACATCCTCCAGCAGTTAAAGTAATGATTAATAAACAACATTCACATGTGAAACAAACACAAATGAGAACATATATAATCATTTCTTGAAATAATGCAGGAGCCATCCAATGGATATTCATTCAACATCAGCAAAGACCCGAACACAAGAACATATTGTACTTTCCCAGCCCGAATCTTATGAGCAGGGGTTTGAGAACTCAGTTCGGAAACCTACTCAATGTTGCAAGCATAACAAGTGCACAAACTTCAGGATCGAATTGGATTATGGCAATCTTTAAGAACGCTTTTAGCAATTCCCTGAACATAAAATATTCGCCAAGTCATTAACAGCAATTGTGTAATGCTAGCGTGGCCCGGGGGGGGGGGGATGCACGTCCTGCAAGACATATGCATATATGGTGCTTATATCTTTCTTCCCATATGAGATTATAACTCATAAAAAGGATATGTCATTCACTTCACTTCCATAGCATATTCATGGAAAAGATTACATGACAAATCACACATTATGTATGTTCACGAAAGAAGTGAACAAGAAGATTCATCCGTAAGTGCACGATAGTTCAAGACACCGTTTAGCAAACAACATCTCCCCAGCATGAAACGACTGTCCATGATGTGAGTTGATAGTGAACATTTCTCCAACATAGGGAAGAGGGTTCAAGATATGTATTCATAGTGAACAGTTATACAGCATATAGAAAAATGCAGATGATATGCACTGATAATGATATATCATTCACAAAGCATATAGTAAGTCACGCATAGCAGAGGAAACTGTAAGCATGGCAGAATTATCAGTGGGATATGCATGTCAGTTTTTCAGAAAGCGAACTCAGGTTATCTTCTCAATGAAGCGCTGATCTCATAATTTCACAATTCAGATAAAGACACAATGATACATTTTCCCTTGTCATCTAGAGGCACGGTCATAACATGTATAATGAATTTATGGTCTTATCTTTGGCACTTTAGAGCACAATTAGGCGCTAAAAACCCCACTAAACCAGACAGTGACTTGCTTCTTTGAAAATTACATTGCAAGTAAAATGCTATCGCCTCGCCGGGTTCCTGCTAGAACCTGGCTGGGACTGGAGCTGAAAACAGATCGTTGAGCTCGAACGAGGCTCACGCCTGTTCCAAATATGTTGTCCCACGTTCTAAATATTGACTGACTGCATAACTCCACGTATGGTGATCCAAATAGCATATTAGTGATAATTCGCTCAGGAAATATGGTGTTGAGTGATGATAGATATATCACAGTGCTATAGGCCAGAAATAAGTAGTAATTATTGCTTCATGCCGTTAAATACAGTATTTATGTTACTTGATGTTAGGCATGTTTGCTTCTCCCGAAACATCTTTTTCGCTACTGTAATCCTTGATTACATAATTATCCCAATTTGGAAAAACAACGGCAGCAAAAGAGACTGCACACAATACAGAGGCATCTCCATTTTGAGTGATCCTGGGAAATTATTTTGCGAAATTCTTGAGAAAAGATTTCGAACTTCTATAGCACCCCAGCTAAGCGAAACACAACTGTGATTTAGGAACAACAAAAAATGCCACTTTTGCTCTTAGACAACATATAGAAAAATCAATCGAATTTATTGAAACGCTCTACTTAGCCTTTATCGACCAAGAAAAGGTATTTGATAGAGTCGATAGAAACAAGCTGTGGGACATCCTTAAACAATATGGAGTGAGCACACATTTCACAAACTATTGCAGAAGCTTATACAACAAAATGAATGCAAAGTGAGAGCAACTGGAGGACACTCAGAACCCCTCATCATAAGATCCGGAGTACGACAAGGTTGCGTCCTGTCCCCTCTCTTGTTCATAACATATATAGACAACATATGTAAAGAAACCAGCCAAACGGAGACAGTAAGAACACTGCATGACGAGAACACAGAAGAAGAACCATCTGCAAATTTAACCATTAGAGAACTCCTGTTTGTGGACGACCATGCACTAATAGCAAAATCAGAAGCTGAATTACAAGACCACATGAATAGTCCTAAACGAAATGTGCAGGGAACATAACATGAAAATTAGCACAAGTAAAACAGAGGTAATGACTATAACTAAAGAAGAAAAGGCAACAACGATTCACCTAAACAAATATCCCTTGAAACAAGTAAAGAGTTTCAAGTACCTTGGAAGTATCATTTAATCAAATGGCAAATCAGAAGACGAGATCGAAAAAAAGATGCAATAAGGCAAGCCATCTCATTGGACAAATGGCACCAATACTAAAGAACAAACATGTATCAATAACTACTAAGAAAGCACTTTACAGCACAATCTTCCTACCAACTCTATCTTACCAATGCCAAACCTGGACAATGACAGAAAAAGAGAAAAGAAAAATCACAACAACAGAAATGAAATTCCTGAGAAGAATACTCAATGTATCAAGAAGAGACAAGATCAGAAATGAAGAAATTAGGACTAAAGTGGGGGATATAGCAGCGCTAGATTTCATTAGAAGCAGCAAATCAAATGGTTTGGCCATGCAAGTAGGTTACCAACTAACAGTATACCATAAGAAGCAATGATATACAGATCAGATGGAAGCAGAGGAAGAGGCCGACCATGGAAACGATGGACAGTGGGAATAACAGAGTTCATGGGAATCTCAATACAAGTTCACAAACGGGTACTCTCCCGCTGTTTATTTAATGCTTCACCTTGACACCGGAAGGTACAAGAAGAGCAAGATGAGATGAGAATCCGTGATTGTTACAAATAAATGTGAAGATTCATAAATAAGTGAATCGATAGAATATTCTTGGAACAGTCATGACAGTCATCTGGTGCTAGGTGCCTTGTAGAGATTTCAGCAAGAGTCGCTATTGCAGAGATAGCCTTTTGCAAGATGTAAACCGTGCTCACAAATAAATTAAAAAAAAAAAAAAAACTGTCAGCTGTAGTGAAAAAGTGATGAAATCCGATATAGAACGTATACTGTAATGTGGATGTGAAGCATGGGCAATAAGCAGACATGTTTAGAAACATCTAATGGCAGTAAAAGTGTGGTTTCTATGGGCAATGCAAAGAATATTATCACCATTAACAGACATAAAAACCAGTGAGCGAGTCTTATAAGAAACAAATGAAAACCGTAAATTAATTCGAGAAATTAGATGTAGACAGTCACAGTTGTTTGAGCACATAATAGATTAGATAAACTGGAAAACTTAGCAACAGCTGGTTAAATTTATGGGGAAAGAGCAAGCGGAAAGCAGAGAGATAAATATCTGGATGACTTAGTCACGTGGCATAATGGAGACAGGAACACAGTAGCTGGTGCATGACTGACATGATCGTGTCAGACAGGGAACCATCAACGCTTATCGGGATGACACATGATGATAAAGATTCCTTGATCTTATTTCAGTTTCGCGTGGAAGTGAGGGTCTCAGTAATGGAAGAGATGTTTTTAGAGAAACACACATCCCAGGCATTCAGGAACATCAATGTAGCACTACGGATACCAACAATCACTTGGCGTGTCTGCTCTGTGGCCACCGCGGCAGTGTAGCGGCCAGCACTCTTGCCTGTCAGCGTGGTGGTCACGAGTTCCAATATGCATCTAGGCGGATTCATAAGATGACCAGGTAGACCCATTCTAAAATAGGTACTAGGACATGTCTTGGGAAGTAAATGCAATCAGCGCGATGTTAACCACATCGCCAATCGAGAGTCTATAAAAATATGGGGTTAACACCTTAAAGCGTCTTTTTTTTTTTTAAATTTGTGCATATCCTATTTACAGGACATCGTTGTCAACACCAGTATTTTACTGCTGTTGACGTCTTGGCAAGTTTACGTTCAGTAGTTTGCATTGCTTTCTGAACGACCGGCTCCCATACCATCACGTTAAAACCCAACGCGACGCGGTCTGCTGCCAAATCGGTCACAGCTGTGTTTCGAACGCAGGTAAGCGGGCTCACGAATCGCGTCAGAAGGCCCTTAGCCACGGAGACGGCTACAACGTCTTAAGGCGTATAAAATGAGTCCTTCGTTTGCTACTACATCTAATGGATAGTAGTATATGGTGTACAATTAGTTACTACATCTAATGGATAGTAGTATATGGTGTACAATTAGTTACTACATCTAATGGATAGTAGTATATGGTGTACAATTAGTTCTTTCATTGTTAATAGTCGTGAAGACTCCGCCGGTGAGCAAGCACGACACATAGGCTTCTAATCGTTAGAAGTAGTCCCCCCTCGCCGAATGTTTCAGCCATTTTATCTTCTTTACACTTCAGGGGGCGGGCCCCTCTTGGTCATGACTCTCTGCTGTGTTTCCCCTGTTGTGTGTATTCATCGAGACGTTTGTTCCCATATAGACATAGATAAGTATGTCTGCCGGGGGCGACCATTGGGCATCTGGTGCATCTACCAGCTTTGACAGTGCACCGTGACTGACCATAAGAAAAAGAGCTTCTTCCCCCGGAAGCTGGCCTCAGTCTTCATCTGTCTTGGTAGCTAGCTATGACCCAGTGAGTAGACGTCGTTGCTGCCGTGTTGCCTTCTTCGTACCCCGTTCACAGCTTACAGATACACCCTCCTGCACGCTCCAAGCGGATGCCATATCGTCCTCTTGGCTAATTCTATGAAGGCCTGGGTCTTCCCCTGCTCTCACTATGGCTGTCGATACTTGAAAGAGTATTACTTCACCACAAGCTGGTCGTTGCCGGCGCTAGGCTGCAGAGGTTCGACTGTGGATGATATTTCCGGTCCGGGTGATATCTACGTTGTGATGTTTCCATCCATCTGTAGCGCCCTGGCTTAGATGTCCTCTTCTTTCCTGGTGGAGTGGCTCCCGGGTCTGCACGGGGCCGTAGTTGCTGTTTCAGTCTCATTGTGAGGTTGCAATCTTATGTAGAGGTTTTGGTGTTATTGAGATTGTCTGTTCTTCTTGAGAGACGACGACTCACATTGCAGGCAAAGTTGAACAATTTACTGCGTATCCTTGTACCCACCCAGCATTACGCTTGCTGCATAGCCAGCACGTACCTTCCCCGCTGTCTCGCCCAGTCCTTTAAGTGTCCGTGATCTTACTTGTCCTTTCACACCTACCTGTTTCAGCACGTCGTATGCTGAGTTGGTAACAAGGCTTTTTGTGTCTATCTCAACTTTGAATAGCTGTATTTCTCTCCATCTTGTAGGTGTGCTGTTCTTCGACTCTTGATTCGAACGGAACAGTTAGCTCGATTAGTACCTCACTGTCGAGTCGACGGACAACACACCACAATGTCTGGTCACATCTGCTGGGTATTTTCCACGGCCCTGGAGGTTTATTGTCAGCCCCCCCCCCCCCCCCCCCCCCCCCCCCCCCCCCCCCTTTTTCCCCGTCCTCAGCGAAAGAAAACATGAAGATGAAATAATGTCAGGCACTACAATTAATTTCACTCTGAAGTGTACCACCTCAAAAACCGCCTTTTACAAGGCAAACTTTTGTGAGTACATGGCTGGTCAGTCAGTAGAAGAGCGTTGCCTTCAGAAAGACTTGCCATTGAACATTCCGCCACATATGAAGTCACTTGTAGGAATACTGTAATGGAATACATGTCACATATTCGACTTCTTCAAGATGTGTGGCGTCTCACTTACTATAAATTCACTTTAAGTAAATGTTGGGGCGATTTTTATACCACTTCAGTTGGCAGGCACACAGTAGACTAAGAGTTTACTTGACATTGGCTGCAAGGGAAAAATAGGTTCTACAATAGTACAAATACGACGACCACAACTACCGGGCCGACACGGACGAATTTTTTCGACATAATTGTTGAGGTTTGTGTTCATGTATTTGGGTACCTTGGAAACAGCAGATGAGAGGCGTATTAAAGGAGTCATATGTAGATAGCCCAAGCTAAATCAACTTTTCAAGGGATTAAGAATATAAACAGAATATCCACCGGAGAGAGAACGAACGAACGAACGAACGATCGAACGAACAAACTTTATTTTTAGGGTTAAGAATTGGGCACGCGGCCCGTCTAACATTCTGCCCTGAGGGGGGGGGAGAGAGAGAGAGAGAGAGAGAGAGAGAGAGAGAGAGAGAGAGAGAGAGAGAGAGAGAGAGAGAGAGAGAGAGAGAGAGAGAGAGAGAGAGAGTTCGGTCAGGTGTTTATTGAGTAAATCTTGATGTATGGAAGTGAATCATGGACAGTCATAAGATTATTTAGGATGTATATGAACATCAGCAGTTATGGTGGTTTTTAAGGAGAATGATGAGAAGACCATGGGCAGAAAAAAAAAATCGTAATGAAGTTATTTCATCTCATCATCTCATCTTGTTCCTCTTGTACCTTGCGGTGTCGCTGTGAAGAATAAACAGCCGGAGAGTGCGCGATTATAGGCTTCATGTATCGAAATTCCCATGGACTGCTATTCCCTCTGTCCATTGTTTACATGGTCGGTCTCTTCTTCTGGTTCCATTAGTTTTGTAGATCATAGCTTGTTGTGCTATACTGTTAGTTGGTAGCCAAGTTATGTGGCCGAACCATTTGTAATTTGCTGTTGTCTAATGAAATCTAGTGCTGCTATAACCCCCACATTAGTCTTGATTTAATAATGTATGATTGTTTGAATGAAGTAAACTCGCACAGAGGACTCGTTACTCGCATCAGACGCGGACAGTCCACATTCTATGGGCACATCTTGAGAAGGCGAAGTCTACATTACGTCGTGACAGCAGGAAAGCTGAACGGGAAGAGAGGCACGAGGAGACCAGGAGAGACGATGCTAGCCAGTTTGCCATCATGCCATGACAGATCATCTGTATCAGAAAAGATTGACAGTATTAGAGACAACGACTGTAGACAGATATGATGACCAACGTTTAAGTGGCGTGGGACTATAAAAATTCTAATTTTAAAGATCTTTTACCTAGAGGGCACAACTAGTAATGATGAAAATGTTAAATGGAACCAGAAGAAGAGGCAGACTATGTAAACGATGGACAGAGGGAATAAAAGAGCCCATAAACGGGAATTTTCCTCGACACCGCAAGGTACAAGAGGAACCAGATGAGATGATGTACCAAGAGGATATAGTAACTTAGCTACAAAAGCCGGCCATATCACGTCACGGCTAAAGTACTAGGATGTACTTTTCCCGAAGACAACTCGGTAAACTGCTGAGTTTGCCGCATGTTTCTGACTCACCATAAAGCTTCGCGGGGACTGCGAGGCAAACAGCACAACGTATCTCTAACTGGCTTTCTGAGCATCACCATCTAAATATAGTTACTGTGTCATATTGCAATGTAACATGTAATTGCAACAGAAAGTGAAAACAAGGCACGTAGTGGAAGTAATTATTATTACAAAGAAAAGATATACCCAAACGCAATATCAAAGTGAATTCAACCTATCTGAAATAAGTCAATGTTTTTTTTAAATATTTGGGTACTTTAAGAACAGCAGATGGAAGTTAAATGTAGAATAGCCCAGGCACAGGCATACAATCAGAAGAATATTTTCTGCAGTTTACCTTTGTGAATCTAGGTAAGAAGAAGAGTTCTTAAGAGCTATATTGAGCCAGTCTTGATGTGTGGAAGCGAATCGTGGACAATTAGGAAAAAATGTGAGGAATTATGTGGAAGTTGTGGATGTGCGGTTTTATAGAAATTTGGTGGCAACACCGTGGACAGATAGAAAGCGCTTTGAAAGACGTTAACTCACAAAGAGAACTGGTTACTCACATCAGAAGAGGATAATCCACATTCTATGAACCATAAAGGTCATCAAAAGAAACACGGCAAAGAAAAATCCAACACTGGGAACAACTGCTGCCAGAATTGTTTGGGAGTCGGCTTCAGTTAGAAAATAACAAATAACACTCTATACAGTAGAAATGTTTGGGAGTCAGTAAAACAAAACAAAAAAAGAAGAAGAAATAACACCGTATATACGGCAGAAATGTTTGGGAGTCAGCTTCACTTAGAAAATAAGAAATAACACTGTATATACAATAGAAATGGTAGCAATAATGAGACACTCAAGTTGACAAAACGCTGCCCGCCCTCAGAAATAACCGCCATGTCAGAAACACACAGCCTGCATTAGAGGTATTTTAAAGATATGCAGTGTTCAGCAGTCCAGACTTAAAGAAACACGTATTGGACCTAATCACACGAAAACTATTGGACCTAAACACACACCTTAAAGCAGAACGGTCAGTGTAACAATATCATGAACGTTACGATACATAGGAATTACGGGGAACATAAAATATAAAATATAAACTAGACGAAGCAACTAAAAAGGAACCAGTAGTAAAAAAAAAAAAAAAATAGAAGTAGGGTTAGGTAAAAGAGAAATAATAGCCTTCTCTGATAAGATATATGGCTGATCCGACTTTCTCCACGTAGTTTCCAGTGTACAATAATTAACTTTTACTCACCATCCATTTGGACTATCACATTTCTCGTCATCGAGGAAAGCACAAAGAGCTCCTGGCCTATTGTCCTCGAATACAATCGCCGTGGTACTCTACAGACTACAAAATAAAAACAGTTCCGTATGTTGCAAATACCATGGACAGACAGAAAAACCAATGACCATGTCCTACAAGAAACAAATGAAAATCGTAAACTGATTAGGGAAATTAGACGTAGGCAGTCACACCATATTGGTCACGTTATGAGAAGAAATAAATTGGAGAACTTGGTGACAACTGGCAAGATCGAGGGGAGGAGAACAAGAGGAAGGCAGAGAAGTAAATACATTGATGGCTTGGCCACGTGGTATGGTTGAGACTAGAACACTAGCTGATCCATGACTCTGGTGATCAAGTGAGATGGCGAATCATGACCGCCCACGCTTATCGGCATGGCACATGATGAATGAATGAATGTTATTTTTAAAACAAATGACAGATAATTAGTAAGGACGCTTTGCCTCTCTGTGCTTATTATTTCTCACTTTTTCACAGGAGTTACACAAACCTAACTGTTATTTATTTTATATTGTTATATTCTGCTGCAGCCGTTACTTCTCTCGACTCTAAAGACTACCAAAATGAAGAAGAATAAAAAGGGGCATGTGCATTTGTAGAACACTATGTCACAACAACCGTATACCATAGTTAGAACCATGTCAGCATAAGAGCTGATACTGGTATAGAACCGGGGCTGCTGACAGGCATGATTACCTACAACAGTTGGCCAAACAACTTCATGATAATAATATTGCAGCACGTGTGCCTATTTTAATGCCATCTCTATTGCCAGAGTTGGATAACTCCTCAGTTGCTTCAAGTGCATTTGTATGACGCGATATAACAAAGGCACTAGAGAAGCATTAATTGCTTATAACGAGGCTCAAAGATTATTCAAATGTCTATGTAGGCACGAGTGGTATAACTGTTCCTTTGACCTTATTTCTTCCAGTGTATTAATGTGTGTTTAAGGGAATGCCTGCATCAGCAATAAATTATGCAACAGTAATCCCTTAGAAAAAGCAGCATTTCACAAGATAAAGAATATTCTCTGCAATTTATCTTTGTTATTTGAACTGAGGAAAAGATCTCTCAATAGCTATATTGAACCAATTCTAATATACTGAAGCGAATCATAGATAATCAGCAGACAAGTGAGGAATTAGGTTGTGGTTGCGGAGTTGTGGTTGTATAGAAGAATGACGCGAACACCGTGGAGTGATAGAAAGAGCAAAGAAGATGTCTTGACAGAAGCTGACTCACAAACAGAACTGGTTACTTTCATCAGAAGAGATAGTTCACATTCGTAGGTGCGTGTCATGAGACGGGGAAAGCTGGTGTATGTTGTCACAACAGGAAAGCGGGAGGGGAAGAGAGGCAAGAGGAGACGAAGACGGAAGATACTGGACAATTTGACATCACGGCCTGAAACATCAGTACCGGAGATTATTGGCAGTACACGGAAGAGAAGACTGTGGACAGACCACCAACGTCATACGGCATTATTAGGAGAAAGCAACTGATGGAAAAAGAGCTATTGAAAGGTAGATAGATAAAAATCTTAATGGAATGGCCACAAGGCATAATAACATAACAACTCCGACCTGACCTTATGACTCTGGTGATCGTGTTAGATGACCAACCATGACCAGCCACGCTTACTGGCACGGCACAGGATGATGATGAACCCCATAGTAGATACTACCTTTGGTGTGTGAAGTAATATATCTTCGCATTCACTCAATTAGAAGCCGAGAAGGCGTGATGTGATCATTCTTTACTTTTCCTTACGTATAAGCCGCGGAGGGTCGGAGTGATATATTCACATTTATTTTAGGCTCTAATCCATCTTTACATTAGCTCTTAGTGGTGTGAAGTGAAGCAATCCATTGTTACATATCCCTTGAGATAGTGAAGGAAGGTAATCCATCTTTAGATGCTTCCAGAGATGTGAAGTGAAGTAAACCATCTTTACATACCCCCAGATGTGTGAATTGAAGTAATCCATCTACTCATAAGCCCCTAGAGATGTGAAGCGAAGTGATCCATCTTTACATGCCGTTTCGTATAAAACGTACTAGGACAGTGGTTCTCAATCGGTGGGGAATTCCACAGGGGGGGGGGGGGGAATTTACGGTTTACAGGGGGGAAATTAAGATTATTTCAAGATCGCGTTAATACAAGAACCGATTACTTTATATTGTTTTCCCCTTCATATTTTACGTTTCTGTGCGTCTCACCCTTCTGAAATTCATTTTATAACGTAAGTAGACCCGCAAATCACGTTTTATGTAGACGTCTAGACTTGTTCTAGTATATGTTATTAAATTTAGCTTCCATTATTACGTATAATGAAAATATGGTGAAAGGGGGAACGGGCCAAAAAAGGTTGAGAACCACTGTACTATGATATGGGTTATAATACCATTGTTTACCAAAACAGTGGCCCGGGTTTGATCTCCAGCGGTGACTAGACGTCTTACCTCCATGAGAACGGCCCAGGAATCGTCCTGTCGTGTGAGGTTATGAAGTCCGAATAACGACCGTGGCGGACTGATTCTAAAAACATATTCCTAAACTTTACACTTTGTACAATATTTTCCTAAACTTCACACTCTGTATACAACATTTTCCTAAATTCACACTTTGCATACATTTTCCTAAACTTCACACTTTGTATACAACAGTATCCTAAACTTAACATGTTGTATACAACATTTTTCTGACGCCGACTTCTTCTCCCCCAAGAGGCAATCTGTAGGTCATTGGATTCTCACGTTATACACGTCAAAGTCAAGGTCTCTCTCACACGTCTAACGCGCATTATGCACATGGGGCAGAACCCATTTTGTATAGACCAAACCGCACTCAGTGGCTGATGTGGTCGGTATCACGCCGACCGGCTTTACATCCCAAGGACACTTCCTGGTACCAATTTTAGGGTCCACCTGGTCGTCGACTAGGTCAATTTTAAAAATTCAAAACGATACCGATACGGATCGAACCCTCAACCACCGATATGGCAGGCCAGCGTCTAGTCGCTACGCTACCGTAGTTCCCTATTAAACGTTTCACTTTTGTATAACATTATCTTGAAATGTATCACGAAGTAGTTTCCCGACGTGGTTCTGTGATGTGATAGCGCTTATCGCATTCTGCAGGCCTGGATGAGGGGAGGATTAGGTTGCCAGTCTTGTCATCACTTGGCGAGGCGACGAGCGCAGCAGTGGAACTCTCGTCCGTCCGTGATCTTGTCATTATTAGCGCAGCTCACTGTCAGCTTCGCTAACTCGCCTGCTATAACATCGTCAAGATCAAACTTTGTAATAACATTTTCTCAGCGTCATCTTGCCTATAACATGTTCCTGAACGCCAGACTTGCAAAAACTACATGAAACGTTCACCAGCAAGTAGCAGGTGGTTAGCATAATGTCACTCTAATCATAACAGCCTCTCCAGGTGGTTAGCATATGTCACTCTAATCACAGCAGCCTCTCCAGGTGGTTAGCATAATGTCACTCTAATCACAGCAGCCTCTCCAGATGGTTAGCATAATGTCACTCTAATCACAGCAGCCTCTCCAGGTGGTTAGCATATGTCACTCTAATCACAGCAACCTCTCCAGGTGGTTAGCATAATGTCACTCTAATCACAGCAGCCTCTCCAGATGGTTAGCATAATGTCACTCTAATCACAGCAGCCTCTCCAGGTGGTTAGTATATGTCACTCTAATCACAGCAGCCTCTCCAGGTGGTTAGCATATGTCACTCTAATCACAGCAGCCTCTCTGGGTGGTTAGCATCATTTCACTCTAATCACAGCAGCCTCTCTGGGTGGTTAGCATCATTTTACTCTAATCACAGCAGCCTCTCCAGATGGTTAGCATAATGTCACTCTAATCACAGCAGCCTCTCCAGATGGTTAGCATAATGTCACTCTAATCACAGCAACCTCTCCAGGTGGTTAGCATAATGTCACTCTAATCACAGCAGCCTCTCCAGATGGTTAGCATAATGTCACTCTAATCACAGCAGCCTCTCCAGGTGGTTAGCATATGTCACTCTAATCACAGCAGCCTCTCCAGGTGGTTATCATCATGTCACTCTAATCACAGCAGCCTCTCTATCTCTGGCCATGTCTGCCGCCTCATGCGCCCAAGGATGTCTGTAATGACATGTCTCCCTGTTCGTGCTGCTAGACCCCTGCCGCTTCTTCCATGAACCATGCCTGCCATGGCTCCACATCACCGTGTCTGCAAACGTTGCATTTTAAATATTTAAAAAAAAATGTTTGCATATCCTTTACAGGACATCGCTGTCAACATCAGCATCTTTCAGCTGACTGTTGATTTCTTGGCAAGATTTCGCTCAGTAGTTTGCCATTGCTTTCTGAGCGGCCGGCTCACATACCCCTTAAGTTACCGACGCGATTCGAACCACTGCTGATTCTCACCGTCGTCACGTCACTTACGAGAGTATACGAGATTACGGAGAAAAGTTGCTAACCTCTAGGCCAGGAAGCCGGCATTTTAAATATAGACAATATAAAATACCACAACGTAATGGAGCTCTACAGAACACAATTACAGAAAACACAGGACCTTGCGGTAACTAACCTTCATCAGCAAACACATACATACACAAAACACACCATATAATCTCGGAGAAGACACTACAGTGATTACATTGAGGCATAAGAACGAGATGAGGAGAATGAACAGATTGAAAGAATGAGAACAATGAAGAGAAAATGGGGAAGGAAAATAAAATAAACGAAAAATGTGCTGCACAACTCAGAATCGAAGGCTGTGATCCAGGCATTTTAAATATAAAATGTTTATATTTGAAATCAACATTGTTCTCCGCCCGCGGCCTTGACACCAGATGAGGATTGTATATCTTTACTTTCTAATCCCGGCCTTGTTTATTGCCGCTTAATGTCAAGACGCGCAACTGAAAACTCACTCGACATGGCCGATCACATGACTGGTGAGTATCACGCGACCGAGTTATCTTTCTGTGTTTTTCCTGTGTATTACAAATCCTATCTATCTTCCGGATATCGTGAACACGGCGTCTGCACAAATTCTTTCCATTCCACTGCATGTATTAAATACCATAGCGATATTTAGTTAGTATGTGTTTTGATTCGGCTCAGTTCCAACACGAGGAGGATTCGCATTTGATAAGTGCCATATAATTTTCATTCAACAGTAACTGTGCTTATATATTATACGTGAACAGTCCGTACTCGTCGCATTGTCCTATAACGACTGTTTTTATTTTCGTTTGGTTGTTTGTTGTTTAACAATGAATTTCCATTTTTAAAAAGAAATATTTATGAATCTTCTTTTATGGTGTGTGACCAGGAGTCGGCGTGGTCGACAATGACACCCCAGACATTTCTGTCATTTGGTATTTTAATGAAGTTAACATTCCGTATTCATTTTTTTTTTTTTTTTTTGCGATTGCTCGCTTTGATCTCAAGCGTATTCCATATACGCTACTTCTAATAGCACTTGACTTAATTTTAAGTGTGCGTTTTTTGTTTTTTTTTAATTCGCATATCCTTTACAGGACATGGCTGTCAACAGCAGCATCTTTCAGCTGTCTGTTGATTTCTTGGCAAGATTACGCTCAGTAGTTTGCCATTGCTTTCTGAGCGGCCGGCTCATTTATCCCGCAAGTCACCAGCTGGGGTTGAACCGCTCCCAGCTCTCGCCCTGCTACGAAACTCTGCGTGATAAACGGGATTACGGAGAGAAAGTGTTGTAACCCCTCGGCCAGAGAGACCAGCAAATGTGGGTTTTTTTGTTTTGTTTTGTTTTGCATATCCTTTACAGGACATCGCTTTCAACAACAGCATCTTTCAGCTGTATGTTGATTTCCTGGCAAGATTACGTTCAGTAGTTTGCCATTGCTTTCTGAGCGCCCGGCTCACATACCCCGTAAGTTACCGATGCGATTCGAACCACTGCTGATTCTCACCGTCATCACGTTACCGACGAGAGTATACGAGATTACGGAGAAAAGTCATAACCTCTAAGACACGAAACCGGCAAGTGTGGGTTAGCTTTCCCTATTATCAGTAAACCTCGCCATCAGGCGAACCCACTCCGACTTCAAGGGTACATGTAATTTACGTCCCCAGGTCAAGAACGTTAAGTCAACATTTTAGTCCAAATGGCCTGTGCAGAGGTTGAACTTGCTACCTTGGTATCAGCACACCGGATGTTTAAGAACGAACGCTGTTATCCACTCGGCTTAGCTTACCTCCAGTGATCCAAATATTGTGCTCTGTTGACCAGCTGTGTCGGCCTTCTGCGCACACCGTTCTGTCTTCCTCTGCCTCTATTGCCTGGTTGGTCCTGCACACATTAATTTCCTGTTCCGTCTCCTCTGTTGATCATCAACAAGTAGCAGACCCGACACAAAGAACTCCTGTTTCTGTTTGACTTGTTCCATATCTTCATACAGCCAGAATCACTATTTAACTTTTTAAAATATCCACACACAATACATGCCTCTATCTGTTTGACTTGTTCCATATCTTCATACAGCCAGAATCACTATTTAACTTTTTTAAATATCCACACATAATACATGTCTCTATCTGTTTGACTTGTCCCATATCTTCATACAGCCAGAAGCACTATCTGACTTTTTAAAATATCCACACACAATACATATCTCTGTCTGTTTGACTTGTTCCATATATTCATACAGTCAAAATCACTATTTGACATCTTTAAATATCCACACACAATACATGTCTCTATCTGTTTGACTTGTTCCATATATTCATACAGTCAAAATCACTATTTGACATCTTTAAATATCCACACATAATACATGTCTCTATCTGTTTCACTTGTTCCATATCTACCAACAATTAACTTCACTGTCTGACATTTTCTATATCCTCACACAATTAACTTCACTGACTGACATTTTACATATCCTCACACAATTAACCTCACTGATTTACATTTTCCATATCATCACACAATTAACTTCACTGTTTGACATTTTCACTGACTGACATTTTAATTGACTGACATTTTCTATATCCTCACACAATTAACTTTACTGTCTGAAACATTCCATGTCCTTACACAATTAACTTTACTGTCTGACATTTTTCCATATCCTCTCGCAATTAACTTTACTGTCTGACATTTTACGACATATCCTCACACAATTAACTTGTACTGACTGTCTCTATCTATTCGACACACAACTATTGTATCTATCTGTTCCACACACAACTATTGTCTCTATCTATTCGACACACAACTATTGTATCTATCTGTTCCACACACAACTATTGTATCTATCTGTTCCACACACAACTGTTGTATCTATCTGTTCCACACACAACTATTGTATCTATCTGTTCCACACACAACTATTGTCTCTATCTATTCGACACACAACTATTGTATCTATCTGTTCCACACACAACTGTTATCGCTATTGTTTTGATCTATATGTTGCAAGTTACAGACGAAGAAGGAAAGAATTAGTCTCGTAGACCCGGTCTCCCTGGCCAAGGGGGTAACGACATTGTTCGTAATCCCGTATATCCACGTGGGGAAAACAGCAAGAATTGGCAGCGGTTCGCGCAGCGCTGGTAACTTACGGGGGCTGGGTGAGCGTATCTTCAGAAAGCAATGGCAAACTACTGAACGTAAAACTTGCCTAGTACATTAACAGCAGCTGAAAATGCTGGTGTTGACTGCAACGTCCTGTAAGGGATATATGTATTATGGGGGGGGGGGGGATACGCAAAGCACACAGTGTCTGCACAAATGCTCGAGCGGAAAGATGAACATATAATTCAACAGACAATCGGTCAGCGTGGACAGATAGAGAGGAACAAACAAACATGACAAATCCTAAAAGAGACAAACAGACAGGCAGACAGTCGACTGGACGGGTAGACATTTGGACAGACAGAGTGAAATGAACAGAAGAAAAAAAAACTCAGATGAAACAGTCAGTTCAGTTAGTAATTCGGTAGTTGAGTTGAGTTGAGCTAAGAACCGACATTACTGTACTCAGGAAATTCCTATACGCGCTCTGTCCCCTCCTTCAACAGCCAGCAAAGAGTCACACTACGAATCGTTCCCACCGCTATCTGATTAAAAGTTCTCTTGATTTTTCCTCTAATTTTTTGAGATTCTTCCAGAACCCCTGCCAATCCCCCGCAATCTCATTCTTTCCATATACGGGTTCACAATCTATCCCTCCGCATTCTTGGTAGGTAGATGACTAATTGGGCTATTAAGAGCAAACTATGAATATATTATCATTCTTGCATATCGAACACAAAATGACAACGCTTCAGTTATTACTGTTTTCTTCGGGTACAGCAACATTGAGCAAGAACCGAAACAGGGTATGCTGTTGTAGATCTGTCGAGACAACCCATGTTTTTAGTTTCAGCTTACATTACACTGCTGTATGTTCATTTTAGGGAACCTTGCTGCAGTCTTCCTTTATCAGACACTGAGGTCAATAGCTACTATAACATCTGTAATGAGGTTTTCTGAGAGCTCTTCAGCCATATTTGGATATCAGTAGAGCCTACTGACAACAGGTCTGTCTGTCTTTGTGTCTGAGTGCCTCGTGTGTCTGATGTACCGCAGATGCACTTAGTTTCATAATGGGTGGTTGGGTAGTTTACAGTTTGCGATATTTATTTCTGGCTTAGGAATGTCGAGGTTCGAATCCTAGCACAGAGCTGAGAGTGTTTAAATAATCATTTCGCTATCTCTTGGGTAGTGAGATCGAATAACTAACCTTCTCGAATAGGTCCGTAAAATAATTGGGAGGTCCTGCTTGCAACTCATTCATTCATCATGTGCCATGCTGGTAAGCGTTGGCGGTCATATTTCGCCATCTCACACGATCACCAGAGTCGTAGATCAGCTCTGTGTTCTTGTCCCGACCACGTCATGTGGTCAAGCCATCCAGATATTTACTTCTCTGCCTTCTCCTTATTCTTTTATCCCTAATCTTGCCAGTTTTCACCAAGTTCTCTAGTTTATTTCTTCTCATAACGTACCCCAAAAATAGATGACTGTCTACGTCTAATTTCTCTAATCAGTGTATGATTTCATTTGCTTCTTGTAGGACTTGCGTACTTTCTCCGTAATCCCGTTTATCCACGTAGGGTCTCGCAGCGCGCGAGAATTGGTAGCGGTTCTCGCCGCGTTGGTGACTTGCGGGATAAGTAAGCCGGCCGCTCAGAAAGCAATGGCAAACTACTGAGCGTAATCTTGCCAAGAAATCAACAACAGCGGTAAAATGCTGGTGTTGACAGTGATGTGCTGTAAAGGATATGCAAAAAAAAAAAAAAAAGGATTGCGCGCAAACTGCACACGTTAAAATATGTCACAGTTGGAAATCGTAAAGAGTAGGCCGTGACAGCATTATTAGGAAAGAAAACACAGCCACGATTATTAGACATAGTATGCTATCCTGGGTTAAAGCCGGTAAAGGGCTTAGTGCGAGAGGATCGACTTTATTGCGTCTGAAGAGGAGGCAGGGGAAGGCCGACAGACATGATGCCTTATGGAATGTGAATGTGGTATGGCGGAGTGGAGTATCATCAACTGTGGTATGGCGGAGTGGAATATCATCAACTATGGTATGGTGGAGTATCATCAACCGTGGTATAGTGGAGTATCATCAACTGTGGTATGGCGGAGTGGAGTATCATCAACCGTGGTATGGTATAGTATCATCAACCGTGGTATGGTATAGTATCATCAACTGTGGTATGGAGGAGCCTCATCAACAGAGTTGACCCAGACCACCAAAGACCGAGATCTGTGGAGATGCATGAACGCTTACGTTAGTTGGTAGGTCGTATGATGATGATAGCCAGGTCTCTGTCCGACGGACAAACCGTCTGCCAAGAGCATCGCTCAAGGCGCGAGCACTGTAACTCCAACGAAGACCCCAAAATGAGGTCTGCGGGAAGATAGGATTTGTGGTCTGAACGAGGCGGAACGAAACGAAATCGCTACTTTTAGAACATGAAGACATACTTCGAGACCACTTCGCCATGGAGACGATAGGATTTGTCTATATCAAGTCAGCCTGCCACAGATGCATGCCCGGAATAGACCATTCTCTAATTTATCTGTCTGTCTGTCTGTCTGTCTGTCTGTCTGTCTGTCTGTCTGTCTGTCTGTCTGTCTGTCTGTCTGTCTGTCTGTCCGTCCGTCCGTCCGTCTGTCTGTCTGTCTGTCTGTCTGTCTGTCTGTCTGTCTGTCTGTAGAACAAGAAGAACAACAAACAGATAATTTATCACAATCTACGTTCCTGCTGTGACGGCATCGTCCTCATGAAGCCATGCAATGTGAAGTATTTATTTTACTAATGACTGTTCTAGAAACGACCAGTATATTGGTACGCTATATTGGTACAATGTGCCTCATAACTCAGATAACTGGATCGTGGTCTTCAAAGATAACAGGAACTAAACAAACCATATCTTGAACTACTTCTATCTTAGAACGACATCTTCACACATCTACGAAACTGTCGGCTCAAGTAGTTACTGTTTCTCGAATGATCATTTATCAAGTGTTAACTCAACACTAGGTCTATTTCTTTCGCACGAACAGACGATAATGACCATGCTTATAATACTTGATGTTTATGTCCTTTGTTGTCATCAAGTTCCAGTAATAGGAACACTCAGGGTTATCTATGTAGTATATAAATCATGGTCTGGCATAGCTGGTCCAGTACGAACAGGGACAAGCGTGTCTTCATCATCTGTACTTTATCGTTCGTTAACTGCCGACATTAATCATACAAGATGTATGATAGAGAAATGTTAACTGTCTATACATATACTGCAAGATACATGGTAAGACAATGTTAACTGTCGATAAGGTTTCTGTAAGATACATGCTAGAGAATTGTTAACTGCTGATATGGTTTCTGAAAGATACATGTTAGAGCAATGTTAACCGCCCATATGATTCCTGCCAGATAAATGCTAGAAGAATGTTAACTGCCCATATGATTCCTGCAAGATACATGCTAAAGCAATGTTAACTGCCCATATGATTCCTGCAAGATACATGATAGAGAAGTGTTAACTGCCGATATTAATCCTGTAAGATACATGTTAGAGCAATGTTAACTGGCCGATATCGTTTCTGTAAGATACATGTTAGAGCAATGGCTCTCAACCAGTGAAGAATTCCCCCCTAGGGGTGAATTTTAGGGTTTCCCGGAGTGGTGGGGAGGATTAAGATTATTTCAAGATCGCATTAATACAAGAACCTATTACTTTATATTGTTTTTCCCTCCATACTTGAAGTTTCTGTACTTCTCGCTCTTCTGAAATTCGTTTTATAACGTAAGTAGACCTGCAAATCACGTTTTATGTAGACATCTAGACTTGTTCTGGTATGTGTTATTAAATTTAGCTTCCATTTTTACGTATACTGTGTAAAAGAAGGGGGGGGGCTTTATAGAGAGGAAATACAAAAGGTGGGGGGGGGGTGACATTCTGAATATATGGTGAAGGGGTGCATGGGCCAAAAAAGGTTGAGAACCACTGTGTTAGAGCAATGTTAACTGCCTATATGATGCCTGCCGAGTTATGTCAGCTTATTGGTAACTGTTAATATGATTCATGTACAACACGTTGCAGTGTGTGGTTAACTGTTAATATGATTCTTGTAGACAGGTTACCGAATATCGTCAACTGTTTAAATAATTAGATTGGTGACGGGATTTTCCCGCTGCGAACCGAGTTGCACAGTGTGAAACTTGTTCAACAAATGTATTTTGTGGATGGCAGTTTATCTTTCAAACGTGTAAGTTTATAGTATACATCAATTTTGTATCATCTTTATGTATTACTTGCTATATTTAGACTGAGGCTTTAGCTAATGTAGTTTATTACTAAAAAGACTTACGTATTACATTATGTCACAACCAAGCAATCTGTGGATCCACGATGTTGTTTTAACATTGGGTATTTTACTAATTACTATATTTTTTCTCAATTTCAAACAGTTAATTCAGTTATTAAACCAGCACTGTTAGATACCATTAAACACAATTAATATTGTTTGGCGTTCATGGCAGTGAGAAGATGGAAGTAGAAACGTAAGGACGCAATAGGCAACATAATTTTTTTTTTTTGCGCTGGCTTGCTTTGAACTCAAACGTAGGCCATACACACTGAAGCTTCTAGTAGTGCTGGACTGAATGTTGCGTGTGGATTAGCTTTCCCTATTAAGTGTCCCTCGCCAACTGGCGAAACCACTCCGACTTCAGAGGTACTTGTAATTTACGTCCCCATGTAAATGTCGATAGGCCAATATTTTAGTCCAACTGTCCGGTGTAGGGGTTGAACCCCTTACCTCGGCATCAGCACACCGGATGTTTAAAAACACGCGTTCTTATCCAACATAAAATGTGAAAGCTAAAGTTACCAAGTGCCGGTCTCCCTGGAGAAGGATTTAAGGACGTTGTTCGTAATCCCGTATACTCACGTAAGAAACACAGCTGCGCGAGATTCGGCAGCGGATCGCGTCGCACTGGTTACTTACTTGTGAGCCGGTCGTTCAGAAATAAATGACAAACTTCTGAACGTAAAATGTGTCAAGACATCAACAGCAACTGAAAAATGCTGGTGTTGACTGCAATATCCTGTAAAGGATATGAGAGAAAAAACAAAAAAAGTTACCAAGTACATGTGTTCCTGCAGCGAGACGCCGTCGTCATTTGGAGGTGATAGGTCCGAATCCAGGTCGGAAACTATAGCATTCAATGTTTATGTGGTCTGGTGTGTCCTCTAGTCTCTACTTCCTTTTTCTCATTTCTATGAGCGTCTTAGTGGCCTCAAAGGGCTCAACAATTGATTTCCAGTGTAAATACCATTACAGTGTGCCAGTTTAGCACAGGAACACAATACATAGGTCTTTACGATCATTGTTAGCCAATGTTTGTTTGTTTGCGCTCTCTCGCATTGAACCGCGTCGTCCATACAGGCTACTTCTAGTAGCACTGGACTGGATTTTGCGTTTAGATTAGCTTTCCCTATTACCCGTGTCCGTCGCCATCAGGCAAACCCACTCCGACTTCTGAGATACTTGTAATTTACGTTCCAAAGTCAAGGACGAGAAGTCAACATTTTAGTCCAACTGACCTGCGTAGGGTTTGAACCCCTCCAACATCAGCACACCGGATGTTTTAGAACGAGCGTTCTTATCCAATCGCCATGCCGACCTCCAGATATGTGTTTATTTTCAAGAATTTGTTGCCGGAAAGTTCAGTACACGGATTAAGGAGGATAATGTTGCCGGAAAGTTCACTACACAAATTAAGGAGGATAATGTTGCCGGAAAATTCAGTACACAGATTAAGGAGGCTAATGTTGCCGGACAGTTCACTACACAGATTAATGAGGATAATGTTGCCGGAAAGTTCAGTACACAGATTAAGGAGGATAATGTTGCCGGAAAGTTCAGTACACAGATTAAGGAGGATAATGTTGCCGGAAAGTTCAGTACACAGATTAAGGAGTATAATGTTGCCGGAAAGTTCACTACACAGATTAAGGAGGATAATGTTGCCGGAAAGTTCACTACACAGATTAAGGAGGATAATGTTGCCAGAAAGTTCCTTAATCGGAAAGTTCACTACACAGATTAAAGAGGATAATGTTGCCACAAACAAAAAATCCACAACAGTTACGATGACCAATTTCTTCACTGGAGATTGCAAAAAGCCAAATGTCGATGTTTCAGTGAAGGCTTCAAAGTATAATACAGGAACTGATTCGTGTGAGCGGGAGGGTATTTTTGTGATGCGCGGAAGTGTATGAGTTAGACTTTATAACTTTCATAAATTGTACTGACGTCTGCAGTCTGCCAAACCGAGCCGTTGATCTACTTCTGGTTCGCTTAGAGTCAAGCGACCGATGAGCAACAAACAATGGCGCCATGTTTCCACTGGTTACCAGAAATGTTAGTTATGCTTTTTCACCTCCTGTTGACCTAAGTGAAAGCTGCAATGGCGTAATAGCTCGTGGCAAAATGGTTAGGGAGCCTTTCTCGTGTTCCGAAGGTTGTGGGTTGGATTCCAGGCTACTTTATTCGGTCCACGAGTGAAATCTTCTCTGTGACTACTGGGGGTCGTCGCTGGAGCTACGGAGTTCGTGCTTTGTACGATGCTTTCGGCTGGGCACCCTGCCGAGCGAACAAACGAACAAAATTTATTATCAAAGGATTAATAATTGGACACGCAGGCCTGTCTGACATTCTGCCCTTCTTCTCTCTTTCCTCTCATACGTTATTTTATTCATACACGACTTATGAAGCCAATCTTAGACAATAACAGAACAATATGCATTAAAACGCTTGGGAAAAGCCATATGGAATGAAATACGGTGCAATGAAGTCGATCGTCTTGTCTTTTGTATGCTTGCCAACCAGCCTGGTGGTCGTGTGTTCGAAACCCCATCCAGGCGGATTTTAAACATTGACCTTGGTTCCCAGATCGAGCAGACCTAAGATGGGTTCCAGAAAATGCCAAGCAGATAAAAGCAGCCGGTGTGATATGGGGCACATCAGCCATCGAGTGAGGTCTGGTCTATAAATATATGGAGCTAGCACACAGTACGTCCCGCGGCTTGAGCAGGCATCGATGACTGACTTAGCTTATTCGCTTCAGTTCATGTTGGTTGCACTATTAATGTTGGCATCCCACGCAGTCTTTAGTACATTCATGTGGGGGAGAGGTTCCCAAACCACGGCCCGCGGGTCACTTGTGGCCCACCAGCTGTCAGAAAGAGGCACGCGAGGCCTCGTTATTTAATATATTTTTAAACTTTTAAAAAAAATGCACTCGGAGTACCCAGTCAGCGTGCGATAATTTACTCTGCTCGTGGTTGTTATGCTCAGATAATATCGAAAGCGCCTGTTCAGTTCGCAACGAAACGTTATGACGTTCCCACATCCCAGCCTTTGTCGACCAATCAGAGTGCGCAAAGCGTCATGTTGTCGTCTGTTACAACTGTTTAGCAGAGTCGGTAGTATTGTGTTGAAATTAGATTTTTTCAAATAAAAATTTACTGTTAAAGCCTATAAACGTGATTGTGGAAAATCTAAAATAAAACAATGGTAAAAAAAATGAAAATGTGAATACGTTGCTTGTCCTGAATTCAACGAAGATTGGACGAAGAAATTTATGTTTATGTCTAGCAGTAGTGGTAAACCAGTTTGCTTAATCTGCGTATTATGTGTTTCTGTTACAAAAAAATTTAATCTGGAACGATACTTCACGACCACACATTCAGACATAAATGCTCAATATCCGATCAATTCGGAGTTAAGAAAAGATTTCAAACCGAAAAGAAGAAAGTTCTCTGACCAGGCAGCAATCATTTTTCATCAAGGCTAACGAACAGAGCAAGAGTGCTGTTGTTGCGTCGTACGAAGTCGCTCTTCTGTTGGCTCGCAAAAAGAAGCCGTTCACCGATGCAGAAGAAATAATCAAGCCTTCCCTTAAAATTGCTGCTAGAATGCTTGGCGATAAAAAGTGTGAAACAAAATTTGATCAGATTCCTTTGTCTAATAATACTATGGCCAGGCGAGTTGAAGAATTAGCCAACGATGTTCATCGTCAAGTAGCAGCACATATCAAAAATTGTAAATTTTTTTCATTGGCAATGGATGAATCCACTGACATTTCTGACACAGCTCAGGTCGCAGTTTTTGTTCGAGCAATAAACGATAATTTTGAAGTCATTGAAGAACTTCTAGGACTTGAATCGATGCATGCAACTACCAAAGGGACTGATCTGTTTGAAACTCTGAAGTTGTGTGTAGAGAAAAACAACATAGAATGGACCAAATTGGACAGTGTATGCACCGACGGTGCTCCGGCTTTGACGGGTAAAATGTCTGGATGTCTAGCATTATTGGAACAGTTTCTTGGCCGCACTATATTAAAATATCATTGTATCATTCACCAAGAAGCTCTGTGTGGAAAGACATTAAATCTGAAACATGTCATGGATGTTCTGAAATGTGTGAACAAAATTCTAAGTAAGGTGCTGAACAAGCGTCAGTTCAGACAGTTTCTATCAGACCTGAACGAGGAATACGGTGAGCTACTGTTACACTGTGATGTTAGAAGGCTATCTAAAAGGAAAGTTCTGTCAGGTTTCTGGGCATTGAAAAATGGTGTATATCTGTTTCTGTCTGAAATAAATGAATTGCCTACAGAACTGGAATGTCTGCTGAACGATGACTGGCTTAATGACCTGGCATTTTTGGTGGACATCACGTCTCATTTAAACTCTTTAAATGCGAGGATCCAGGGAAAAAACAAACTATTCACAAATTTGTGCGATGACATTTCTTCATTTAAAATGAGACTACGACTGTTTATCGGACAGCTGACTGAAGGGACTTTAGAGGCGTTTCCAACTCTGAAGACGCTTGTGGTGGAAAAGAAATGTGACTTGTTACAGTACAAAGTAAAAGTTGAAAGTCTTCTGGATATCTTTCAGTCGAGATTTCAAGAGTTCACAATAGAGGAGGATAATTTTGCCCTCTTCATAAATCCGTTCGTATTTCCTGATGCCAAGCTCTGTCAATTATAGCAAAACCTTCAGCACGAAGTAATTGATTTGAAATGCAATTCTGCACGGAGATGTACATTTCTGGAGCTGTCTGCTTCACCTTCAGCTGATCATATGATTTCATTCTGGAGACTATTGTCTGTCGAACAATTTGAACACTTGCGTTCATTCGCCCAGAGATACATTTGTCGTTTTGGTTCGACTTACAGATGCGAGCAGTCATTTTCCGCAATTACCGTTATAAAAAAAAATAAAAAAATAAGCAACGGTCCAGACTCACCGACAGTAACCTAGTTGCGCTTATGACTTTGGGCACGACAGATGTGTGCCCAGTCAATGATAAACTGGCATCTTAACATAAGTAACTGGTTATGAAGAACAGATACAATTGCAAATTAATTACGATTTTCGAAACTGATTTAAAATTTATTGTTAAATGAACTTTTGATTTTAAACCCCCCCCCCCCAAACCAAAAAAATAAATAAAATGACCGCAGTTTAGTACTGACACTGACTGCCTTTAAAGTTTTAGAATTTTGTTGACGAAAGTTAAGAAAGGTAAGAATGATATTGCACGACTTTTATAATTTTATAATGTTGTGGCCCTCTTAACTACCGAAAATTTTAGATATGGCCCTCTGCTTGAAAAGCTTGGGAACTACTGATGTGGGGGATTTATACAGGGGACTAGGAGTCCGCGGGCAGAATTTTCAGAAACACTGCACTCTAGAACATGTAACTAACTAAATGTATTCTAAGTTGCTTAAAGGCAGACATTACACCAGACATGAATTATAACAGACATAACATCAGACAGACATAACATCAGACAGACATAGCGTCAGACAGATATAACATCAGACAGATATAGCATCAGACAGACATGGTATCAGACAGACATTGCATCAGACAAATATAGCATCAGACAGATATAGCATCAGACAGCATCAGACAGATATAGCATAGTTAGTTAGTTAATTAGTTAGTTTACTTAGTTAGTTAGCTAGCTAGCTAGCTAGCTAGTTAGTTAATTAGTTAGTTAGTTGGTTGGTTGGTTGGTTGGTTGGTTGGTTGGTTGGTTGGTTGGTTGGTTAGTTAGTCGCGGTTCCAACTTCACGGCAACGGGTCGTACCCATTATGCTCCGTTCCTGTGCTAGTGAATATCACACACAATGCTCATCACTGCCCAGTGTGAAAAGTCGAAAAGACAGGAGTCTCGGCAAGCCAACAGGTACACTGTGCATTATGCACAGAATATACGCCGCCAGAATGCCAACATAAAAGTACTCCACGAAAAATACAGTTCATCGTCGATGGAATCGGCAGTCCCCAGAAAGACTTCATTGACCCGGGCTTCATCCCACATGGCTCGGTCTCTTTCCACAGTGTGACCCGCCTAAAGCGCCGCGCAAAGTACGGACTCCGTAGCTCCGGCGACTCCCAGGAGTCTCCGGAAAAATGCACCCTTGAACCGAAAAGGCAAACCAGTCAATTCAGCAACAGCCGGCCACCATCGTTCCAAACATACAGTTCACACTACAAACAACCGCGGACAGATGTAAAAGCATTCCACACGAAATTCACAGCTCACAGTGTCACGCCACGCACTCACTCAGTAGCAAGTCGACGGAACCATGCACTGCCAGTCCAACAGGAGGAAAATGAGAATGCAAACCTAGCCAGAAGCATAAACACTCCAGAGGCCTTAACGGTTCAATGCCTATCCGCTATGGTGGGGACCGGAATCCAGACAGATAGATAGCAGACAGATATAGCAAAGACAGACATACCATTAGACAGACATTGCATCAGACATACATTACATCAGACAGACATACCATTAGACAGACATTACATTAGACATACATTACATCAGACAGACATAATATCATTATCAGGCAACATAGCATCAGACAGATATTACATCAGACAGACATAATTTCAGGCATACATAACATCAAGCAGGTATAGCATCGGACAGATAAATTTTCTTCCATGGTTTTTTTTAAAGACTCGACAGCATAGCACTTTGCAAACCCATAGATCATCATCATCATCATGTGGCTTGCCAGATGGCACTGGCGTTCGTGGCTCTCCAAAGATCTCAGTGTTTTTGGATAAATTCTATTGAACACATTCCTCCACACCATCGCCTTAGATGGCCCGCTATCAGTTATGTCGGTCTGCCTCTGTCTCTTCTACCGTAGACATTTCCGATTGTCACGACGTTCTCCGGCGCCTCTCTTTTCATCACATGACCAAAGAAAACTATTTACCTCCTAAACCCATAGCTTTTTTTAAAAATGTTGCATATCCCTTGCAGGACGTTGCAGTCAACACCAGCATTTTGCAGCTGCTGTTTGTGTATTAGGCAAATTTTACGTTCAGTAGCGTGCCATTGTTTTCTGAACAACCGGCTCCCATACCAACACGTTATAACACAACGCGACACGGTCTGTGTTAAACCCATAGCTACCCGTGTCTAATTTTGAATAGCGGCTGCAGCACACGCCCTCCAGCCCGATGGTGGAACGTTCAAGTTCTCACACAGGGGAAAGATGTCGTTACTATAGAGTGGACCTAACCACATACATGTGTACCAACATTGTTCCCGAGACGCAAGGCAGTCAGCATGACACTGTACACATCAGCCACCAAGGCAGCGTGGTCAAGAACATGTCAAACCAGCATGACATCCCCTCGATGCCATGGGTGTATAGTGCTTTTCTTTTAACCGTTTACCTTCAAACGTCCACAGACCACAGAGGAATACCCCTCACAAGCACTTACAGTTTGGCACCCAGTGAGTTAACTAAACCAGATGGCCCAGTGTATCCTGTCAACAAACCCGCAGGTCATGATTAATTCATCTTTTAGTGCTCCAGCGCCTACTTTTATCTTGCTGTTTATTTCTCGAAGTTTATGGAGAAGGCTCGCAGTCTGCTTTCTTGTTGTTGATTTTATACACAGTGAAATTATATGACAAAATAAACATCAACACCAGAAGATAAAGTCGGGTTGATGAGGTAAGGGAAGGAGATGGTATGTGGTGATAAGTGGGAGGACAACAGGACGGCGAGTAAGACAGAATATAGATGTGTAGAGGCAATTTGTGGGAGGACAACAGGACGGCGAGTAAGACAGAATATAGATGTGTAGAGGCAATTTGTGGAGGACAACAGGACGGCGAGTAAGTCAGAATATAGATGTGTAGAGGCAATCAGTGGGAGGACAACAGGACGGCGAGTAAGACAGAATATAAATGTGTAGAGGCAATCTGTGGGTGGACAACATGACGGCGAGTAAGACAGAATATAGATGTGTAGAGGCAATCTGTGGGTAGACAACAGGACAGCAAGTAAAAAGAATGTAGATGTGTAGAGGCAATCTGTGGGTGGACAACAGGACAGCAAGTAAAAAGAATGTAGATGTGTAGAGGCAATCTGTGGGTGGACAACAGGACAGCAAGTAAAAAGAATGTAGATGTGTACAGGCAATCTGTGGGAGAACGGCAAGTTTTAAAAAAAAAACAGAATATAGATGTGTAGAGGCAATCTGTGGAAGGACAACAGGACGGCGAGTAAGAAAGAATATAGATGTTTAGAGGAAATCTGTGGGAGGACGGCAAGTAAATAAAGAATATAGATGTGTAGAGGCAATCAGTGGGAGGACAACAGGACGACAAGTAAGAAAGAATATACATGTGTAGAGGCAATCTATAGAGGACAGAAGAATTGTAAGAATAGAAATTTGAATAGACATATACCGACGAATACTTCAATAGAAATATACCGATGAATACTTGAATAGAAATATACCTATGGCAATCTGTAGGGTAACATGACCCTGAGGAAAAATTATAGACAACACTTGAGTACTGCTTTATTTTCACATCCTTGAACGTTGGACGATGTTTTACAGATCGTTATGTTTCACCATATGACTAACGAACTGTACTGTCTTATGACTATCTTTACAGCTGTACTGTCTTATGACTATCTTTATAGCTGTATAATGTACGACAATATTTGTAGTTGTGTTGATTTATGATCATCTTTACAACTGTAATGGCTTAACTATATATTTACAACTGTACGGCTTTATGACTATATTTACAGCGATTACATTTTCAATTGTATTGTTTTTAGAATATATTTACAATTGTAATTACTTATAGAATATATTTACAACTGTACTTTAACTCAATAACTATAATTATCATCTCATGTGCGTTCACGAGTGTACAATCTTAGCTCGTAAGTTTACAAGTATACTGTCTTAGCTCGTAAGTTTACAAGTATACAGTCTTAGCTCGTAAGTTTACAAGTATACAGTCTTAGCTCGTAAGTTTACAAGTAAACTGTCTTAGCTCGTAAGTTTACAAGTATACAGTCTTAGCTCGTAAGTTTACAAGTAAACTGTCTTAGCTAGTATGTTTACAAGTACTGTCTTAGCTCGTAAGTTTACAAGTATACAGTCTTAGCTCGTAAGTTCACAGGTATACCGTCTTAGCTCGTAAGTTTACAAGTATACAGTCTTAGCTCGTAAGTTTACAAGTAAACTGTCTTAGCTCGTAAGTTCACAGGTATACCGTCTAAGGTCGTAGGTTCACAATAGTATTGTCTTGTCTCGCAGGTTCACATGTGCTGTCTCATCATGTAGGTTCACACGTGTACTGTCTATTCACGTATCTCTCTTCCTGTATGGAATACCACGTAGATCTACAATTGCACTGTCTTATCACGTATATTTATAACTGCATGGTCTTTATTACAAATTGTTGTGCTTGTACTGTCTTAACACACACCTCTACAATACGATCGTCTTATCAGGTGGGTCTACAAATGAACTACCTTAACAGATATCTCTATAACTGTACAACCTTGTCACATATCTCTTTGACTGTACTGACTTGTCGTGTTAGTATCAAACTGTAGTGTATTATCTTGTGCCTTTTGCATTATACAGGCCTTATTACTTATGTAGCATAATGTATAGCCTTATGTATCATAAAACTGTACTTTCTTATCACCAGTTGTAATTTTATCCTTTCCGTTACACTTTACTGTCGTCCTGTGTATATACAACATTGTGTTGACTCAGCTTCTGTAGCGTTGAACTATCTGATTATTTTACCATGCCACAGGAAAGAGGCCAACCGGAAGACCCCAAATGCGATATAGGGATGTGTGTAAACAAGATATGAAAACCATTGGAATAGATCCAGACACGTGGGAGAGAGTTGCAGCAGACAGATGCTCCTGGAGAAGAGATGTACGACACGGACTGGTGCTCTTTGAGCGCAATCTGATCCAACAAACTGAGGATAGGCGGCACAGGCTCAAAGCGCAGTCACTTACTGCGGGACTTGCCTCGTCTTACAGATGCGGAAACTGTGACAGGGATTGTCACTCTCGCATTGGACTATACAGTCACCAGCGGTGCTGCCAGGCACCTCCCAAGCGGCACAACTCTATAGTCCTTCAGGACTGAAAGAGGCCTACTACTACTACTAGTCCTTTGGAGATCGCAAGATATTGTTGCCACACCAGTTGGCAAGTCACTTGATTATGATGAACACAGTATTGACGTATAAAACATTTACAATGTTACTTTGATATGTGTCTGTCACTTTTCATTGAATTGTATCTATTTCTTTTTGCCTAGGCAACTCGGATCCTTACTAGAGAGATTGGCATCCCCAACATCAGAAATAGAATCCCCATCTCCCTTATATATTTCCAGTCAGCTTGACTATAAATTCGATCAGTGTTCTCGGTGACTGTGTCATCTCTTGGCCTGTTATGATGATGGGTACACATCAGCTAGGTAACTTTTCTGTACGGTAACTTTTCTGTATGTTTATGTAGTTGTAGGAATGGTGGTTTGTTTTACTTAGCTGACGCAGGCTCTAGCCGTAACGTCTATTTTGTCACTTGTGATTGTATTTTGGTAAATCTGATCTATTCCACTTCCCGTTTTCTTTGACATACTCTGTGCATAGATAGAACAGTCTAAGCGCATGTTAAAAGACATTACGTCCTAAATCAGTGGTTCTCAACCGGTGGGGAATCCCCCCCCCCACCGAGAGGTGGGGAGGGGGGGTGCCAGGGGGGAATAAGATTATTTCAAGATCGCGTTAATACGAGTACCGATTACTTGATATTGTTTTTCCCTCCATACTTTACGGTTCTGTATTTCTCGCCCTTAAGAAATTCGCTTTATAAAATAAAAACCCTTAGATCAGTTTTATGTCGAAGTATAGACTTATTCTAGTATGTGTTATTATATTTAGCTTCCATTTTTATGTATACTGTGTAAGGGCGGGGGGTTTATGTGGAGGAAATTCGAAAAAAAGGGGAGGGGTGACATTCTGAACATATGTTGAAGGGGTGCATGCAAAAAGGTTGAGAACCACTGTTCTAGTTTCTTCATTGGAAATATAATAAACTATTATCTCGGGTTTAACAGAGGCAGACGACAACTGGAGACAACTGGAATGAACTGTTACCTTTTGCCCTGGGAGGTATGATCGGACAGATGGGTACTGCTACGTTGGTTGCTGTCCCACGCATAAAAGAATGACATATGACCTTTCTTGTGCGTGTCACAGTAACAAAATGTGGCGCCCTTATCATCAAACTACAGCCAGCCCCATGCAACTGATGTTGTGCTCTTCTCATGAAACATCAAACAGACCTTTGCAGTGGAGTGGAGTGACCCTTATGATCAAACATCAATCAGATCCTTGCATCTGAGTTAGGAACCGTTATCATTAATCTTCACTTAGATTGTTGTAGCTAAATGGCACGCCCTTATCCTCAAAATTTCAGGCAGATCATTGTGTGGCGTTCTTATGATCAAATTTCAGTCACTGCTTTATTAACAAAATGCATTTTCTTCATCATCACATTTTGTTCATTTAATTAGCAAACGGTGGCACAACATATTCACAGTAGCAACATACAGCGCCAACCATATCGTAACAGCAAACTTAGCACACCTTTCATGCAGTTTCATTCATATTTTAATTATCAAAATCAGCTATCCTTTACTATGAATCATTTTTCATATCTTCTTGAAAATGAGAAGCCTTATCATTAAATTTCATTCATATCTTGGAAATTATATGACAATACGATCATCAACGTTCTCTGTATCTAAGAAACATAATCGAAAGGTTTTAGAAAATACAAATCACAGCATAATAACACCATGGCAGCATTCCATTAATCACCATCCACTGGTCTGCTGTGCGCAGATCTTCCTCTCTATAACACCTGTTTATCTACCATACCATGAAGCCATCTACGCTCTGGTCTTCTCCACATCGCCGGTAGACTTTCATCCATAATTATGCTTTTCTACACTTTCATGTTTGTTTGCATGTCTAAAATATTTGCTTTTCGTCTTTTTTGTTTATCTTAATAGCCGATTCTTCTCGGATAGATATGTGTGTTCTTCATTCCATCTAATGAATCTTAAAACTCTTGTATTCCACTAAGGGTGACAATAATTTGTATTGTATATCTTCTTATAGTATTTGCCGTGTGGCGTTAGGTGATCATGGACAATATAAAGAATACTATGGACGAACATAAAACGAATGAAACAGGTCTCGTTATGAGTCGACATAAACAAGAAAACGTAGTGACGATTGACAAAATTGATGGGAAAATTGCAAAGGGAAAACAGAGAGATAAATACGTTTATGGCTTGGTTACACCGCATAACCGAGACACGAACATATCCCTGAACCAAAACTTAGTGTGAGATGGCGAACCATGTCAGTCCACGCTTATCAGCATGACACATGATGATGATGATGTGATGATGATGATGATGATGATGATGATGATGATGATGACGACGATGATGATGATGATGATGATGATGATGATGATGATGATGATGATGATGATGATGATGATGATGATGATGACGACGATAATGATGATGATGATGATGATGATGATGATGATGATATGATGATGATGATGATGATGATGATGATGATGATTATGATGATGATGATGATGATGATGATGATGATGATGATGATGATGATGATGATGATGATGATGATGATGATGATGATGATGATGATGATGATGATTGTAAACTTGATATAATCTATGTATGTGATTTTTTTAAATCGTTCTCCAACTCTATAGCTTGAGCTTTTGTCATTGTATCGGGCAAAGTACGAGATTTTTAGGGTTCATTTTCACATGTCCAAACCACTTGATTTGTTGATGTTTATAACTTCTTTGCATGGCAATTATTTTTTTTTAATTGTACATCCCTTACAGGACGTTGCAGTCAACACCAGCATTCAACTGCCGTTGTTGATGTCTTGACAAGTTTACGTTCAGTAGCTTGTCATTGCTTTCTGAACGACCGGCTCCCACACCAACACGTTAAAACCAGTGCGACACAGTCTGTTGCCAAATCTGTCGCCGCTGTGTTTCGAACGCGGGTAAGCGGCAGTACGAATCGCGTCCGCAACGCCGCGATATTTATAGTGTGTCATCACCGTGTAACAGATCCTTCGCACCACGTCGCACTCATCGCGGTCAGCCGAATAGATTCTCACATGTTCATGCCCAAGGTGTTAGCAGTGTTCCGTGTCCTTCTTCGTGCTAGTCGACCCCTCTTCTTCCAAGAACCTCACCTACCATCTTGTGTCTTTTACAATACAATAGGTGATGCATATGTAATGTAAGTGGATCGACACCATAACCATACCAGCATCTCCTTGCTCTCATTTGCAGGAAAGATACTTGCCAGAATTCTTCTCAATCGAATCATGGCCCATCTCGATCAAAGTCTTCTTCCTGAGAGTCAATGTGGCTTCATAAAAGAATGAGGCAGCTGCAAAATAAATGTCAGGAACAGAACTCCGAAATGTTCTCCACTTTCGTTGACCTTACCAAGGCTTTTGAAACAGTCAGCAGAGAAGGACTGTGGAAGATTATGGTGAAATATGGCCGTCCACGAAAGTTTGTCCAAATAGTGCTGCTGTTTCATGATGGTATGCAGGCAAGGGTGCAGGAAAATGGTGAACTGTCTGAGCTATTTCCTGTCACCAATGGAGTGAAGCAAGGATGTGTCCTGGCACCAACACTGTTCAGCCTCATGTTTTCAGCTATGCTGAAGAATGCCTTCGAGAACAACGACATTGGAATAGACGTCAACTGCCGCGTGGATGGAAAGTTGTTCAGTCTCAAGGCTGAAAGCTAAAACCAAAACTAACAGCGACACCGTCAGAGAGCTTGTGTTTGCTGATGATTGCGCTTTGGCAGACTGTACAAGAATTATGGGACAGAAATGGAATAAGCCTGCAAACAAATTAATCTGAAAGTCTACAAAGCAGTTGTATTATCCACACTGCTATATGCTTGTGAAACCTGGACTGTATATCAGCGACACGCTAGGAAATTAAACCACTTCCACACAGTCTGCCTTAGGAAGCTATTGAAGATTAAATGGCAAGACAAGATCCCAGACACTGAAGTTCTAGAAAGAGCGTCATGCCCAGTATCCACACTCTACTAATGAAGAAATCAGATTCGCTGGGCTGGTCACTTAACTCGCATGCCAGATCACAGGCTCCCTAAACAATTTTTTACGGCGAGCTGCGTTGTGGTAAACGCTCCCAAGGCGGCCAGAGGAAACGCTTTAAAGACACTCTGAAAATCTCACTGAAAGCTTTTGGAATTCATCTTGACACCTGGGAGACTGCTGCCAAAGACCGAAATTCGTGGCGTACATCATTACGCAAGGGTGCAGTCACTTGTGAAGCAACCAGGACTGCAAGAGCTGTGAAGAAAATGCTGGACAGAACAACCACTGCAGGAGATCCTCCTCCTGGAACGTCAAGCATTCTTTGCCCACATTGTCAAAGAACATTTCGAGCCAAAATAGGCCTTATCAGCCATCTTAGAACTCACAGCTCCATACTTTCAACCCCACTGGATGAAATGAATGGTTATCATCATTCTTGATGGACAAACAACACAACACCAGACAATGAAAAGAATTTCACTATTGCAAAGATATGAACTTTGGCCCCTGGGTAAGTAAGCCGTTAACACTAACAGCTATGCTTGCCTTGACTCAAACACTCTAATGGAGATCAACATGGCAGAATGGATAAGAGCGCTTGTTCTTAAACTTCTGGTGTGCTGATGCCGAGGTAGCGGGTTCAACCCTTACAACGGTCAGCTGGACTAACATGTTGATAGCTCGTTCTTGAATTGGGGACGTAAATTACAAGTACCTCAGAAGTAGAGTGAATTCGCCTGAGGACGAAGGACACAGGTAATAGGGAAAGCTAATCCAGACACAAACATCAGTTCAGTGCACTCTCCAGTAGTGGCAGCTACTAGAGGTAAGTGGCACGTGTATGGGTTAAGCTTGACTTCAAAGCGAGCGAAAGTAAACAAAAATAATAACTTTTATAGAATCAATGGCATGTATTCGTTATAAACAAAAACAGCTGTTTCACGTCCTCATTTTTCCAACAGAAACAAACATGAAACATGTGAAAATGTCACGTGTTGTTTAGTTGACGAATTGGGTGCGAGAGTAGTGGTATGACGTCTGCAAGGATGCATCTATTTCCTGCCAGGTGTTTTGTATTGTTGTTATTTCTGTGTGTAATGATCACCTTATTCAGATCTGCATCGCCAGATACGCATGTGTTTCATATGTTCTCTGTCTGCGTAAGAGGAGTATACTTTTCTCAGGCATGAGACGTGGCTGTGCGGACGTTTCTGAAGCTCCGGTTTTGGCAGTGGCGGATGTGCAATTTGTGAGTGGAAACGAGACCCATTTTATCATGAACATGTTGACGGAAGGGCGGGTGTAAGAAACTCTGTATTAAAAACTTTGTGAGTGGAAACGATACCCATTTTATCATGAACATGTTGTCGGAAGGGCGGGTGTAAGAAACTCTGTATTAAAAACTTTGTGAGTGGAAACGATACCCATTTATCATGAACATGTTTGTCGGAAGGGCGGGTGTAAGAAACTCTGTATTAAAAACTTTGTGAGTGGAAACGATACCCATTTTATCATGAACATGTTGTCGGAAGGGCGGGTGTAAGAAACTCTGTATTAAAAACTTTGTGAGTGGAAACGATACCCATTTTATCATGAACATGTTGTCGGAAGGGCGGGTGTAAGAAACTCTGTATTAAAAACTTTGTGAGTGGAAACGATACCCATTTTATCATGAACATGTTGTCGGAAGGGCGGGTGTAAGAAACTCTGTATTAAAAACTTTCATTACTACCTATAGTACCTTTTTGGGGAGGGAAGGGAAAATATTCTCTTATCCCGGAGGGGAGGGAGGGAAAAAGATCCTCTACCCCAGAGGGGAGGGAAAAGATCCTCTACTCCGGAGTGGAGAGTATGGAAAAGATTCCCCTACCTAGGAGGGGATGGAAAAGATTCCCCTACCCCGAAGGGAAGGCGAAAGATTCCCCTACCCCGGAGGGGAAGGTAATACCCCGTTGAGGAGGTTTGTCCTATATGACAGCAACATGTTTATAGAAATATGTCGAAAGTCTATTTTGAGAGAGACGGGGATCAATGAGCATGAAGATGGACACAGGTTATCGTAGATATCTTGGGCGTGAGCATCATCTTCTGCACTGGACAAACCATTAAGTGATATGACGAAAAGAAAAAGCCAAAAAATCACAAACTTGCGGTGTAGGACAATGGGGTGGGGGTCTTGAGCCTGAGGAATTAAGGCCATCCGGCTAGTGCAGTCGCCACGAACTGTGCAGGCTAGGGTTTTCTTTCTTGCCCCAACAGAAAAAACTTCATCACTTTACCGAGTATTTGAATACGGATCTCCTGAATAGCAAACTGGAGTTCTAGCCATACTGCTAGACGCTTCTCACCTGTGTATCAATCCTTAATAAAAGCATAAAACCTCAACCGAATATAATAGTGAAAATCACAACATACATCTCAACTTAGCAAATACAAAGATAATACATACAGATAAAACTAATATGGAGATTGAAATATATGTTAATGAGGAAAACTTTCAGGTGGTGGAAATTTCGAATATCTTGAGTCATTAATTAGCAACAACGGTGGCATAATGACATGACGGAAATTAAAAGACGAATATCTATTGCTCTTTAGAAACTAAACTAAAACAACTGAAAAAATTGTTGTGTGGTACAGATAGAACTACAAATTTTAGATTTTTAAGAGCATGTATCTTTCCCACTGCAACATACGCCTGTGAGAGCTGGACACTTACTAAACAAGCTGAATAGCGCATAAATGCCCTTGAATATAAATGTTATAGACAGGTTCTAAGAATATCTTGGATACAGACAAGAACAAAGAAGAACAAATGCATGCATATGACAAGAACTGAATAATGAAGAAGGTTGGCTACTAAAGACAATAAAACAAAGAAAATTGAAATAGTTTGGTCACTCGAAACGCCATGAAAGTTTGGAAAGAACAATCATAAAAGGGGTATATACCCGGGAAGAGAAGAAGAGGAAGGCCAAAGAGAAGATGGGTGCAGGATCTGGCAGATGATCTCCAGATGAATGTATCGGACGCGGACAAGCTTGCTTATGACCTAGAAGTTTTCCGGATGGTTGTTATGGGAACGAAGTTCTGCAAAGGACATGCTACAGAATGAATGAGGATTTGCGCGACATAGCTCTTAAGAATTATTTTTGCCACCTCGACTGACAAAGATATGTTGCACAGAATATTATTTTAGCCACCTCGACTGACAGAGATATGTTGCACAGAATATTATTTTAGCCACCTCGACTGACAGAGATATGTTGCACAGAATATTATTTTAGCCACCTCTACTGACAAAGATATGTTGCACAGAATATTATTTTAGCCACCTCGACTGACAGAGATATGTTGCACAGAATATTATTTTAGCCACCTCGACTGACAGAGATATGTTGCACAGAATATTATTTTAGCCACCTCGACTGATAGAGATATGTTGCACAGAATATTATTTTAGCCACCTCGACTGACAAAGATATGTTGCACAGAATATTATTTTAGCCACCTCGACTGAAAGAGATATGTTGCACGGAATATTGTTTTAGCCACCTCGACTGACAAATCAAAATCAAATCAAATCAAATCAACTATATGACAGAGATATGTTGCACAGAATATTATTTTAGCCACCTCGACTGACAGAGATATGTTGCACAGAATATTATTTTAGCCACCTCGACTGACAAAGATATGCTGCACAGAATATTATTTTAGCCACCTCGACTGACAGAGATATGTTGCACATAATATTATTTTAGCCACCTAGAATGACAAAGATATGTTGCACTGAATATTATTTTAGCCACCTCGACTGACAGAAATATGTTGCACTGAATATTATTTTAGCCACCTCGACTGACAGAGATATGTTGCACAGAATATTATTTTAGCCACCTCGACTGACAGAGATATGTTGCACAGAATATTATTTTAGCCACCTCGACTGACAGAGATATGTTGCACAGAATATTATTTTAGCCACCTCGACTGACAGAGATATGTTGCACAGAATATTATTTTAGCCACCTCGACTGACAGAGATATGTTGCACAGAATATTATTTTAGGCCACCTCGACTGACAGAGATATGTTGCACAGAATATTATTTTAGCCACCTCGACTGACAGAGATATGTTGCACAGAATATTATTTTAGCCACCTCGACTGACGGAGATATGTTGCACAGAATATTATTTTAGCCACCTCGACTGACGGAGATATGTTGCACAGAATATTATTTTAGCCACCTCGACTGACGGAGATATGTTGCACAGAATATTATTTTAGCCACCTCGACTGACAGAGATATGTTGCACAGAATATTATTTTAGCCACCTCGACTGACAGAGATATTGTTGCACAGAATTTAATCCTGTGAAATGCTGCTGTTGCTTGGTTTATTCTACATTTAAGTTGTTTCCCATCTCCTGTTATCAAGGTACCCAAAAACTTGAATGTATTGACTTGTTTCATGTTAGTTCCTGATTGATTGATTGATTGATTGATTGATTGATTGATCTAGGAACCGACATCACTAGCATTCGGGGCATTCCCATAGGCGCTCCGTCCCCATCCTCAGCAGCCAGCGAAGAGTTCCAACACCAATAGTACCTGTAGCAATCTGATTATATGTCCGTCTCGCCTTTCCTCTGAGCGTCGAGCGTCGGCCAGATCCCCTCGTCACTCCTCGCTGCCTCATTCTTGCCAGACCATGATGATCCATTTGCTCCTCCGAGGTGTACACGTGCTCCCACAAGGCCGCAACCACGTCTGCCTTGTCATGCATCAATACTCCACCACGTTTTGCAGAGCCAGCCAATCTGTCCGCCTGTTCATTCCCCAGCACACCGGCATGCCCCGGAGAAAAGATCCAGGCGATGCTTGCCACCCATGACCTTCCGAAGCGAAGCAAGCCACTCTGCACGAAGCATGCCTGTCCTCACCTTCCTCAGCATGCTTTCTGAGTCAGTTACAATCACGGTGTGTGTGTGTGTGTGTGTGTGTGTGTGTGTGTGTGTGTGTGTGTGTGTGTGTGTGTGTGTGTGTGTGGTATTCTCCATCCAGCGGAAAGCTGCAGTGACCGCCTCCACCTCCATTCTTAAGCTAGATGTTGTGGTATCATATGTCAGGCTCTCCTGCACCAAACGTCAGCCATTAGCTTTTGATATGAGCCCCCAGGCACTTCTCATACCTCTCGACACCGAACCATCTGTGTAGATAATCACATCACCCGAGCGAGCATTATCCTGAATTAGTTGCTGGATTTCCACTTCCGTGGCCCCTGCTGGCCACTCCCTGCACTCCCGGCTCAATGTGATTATAACTGCACAAGTCTGACTGCTCCGCTGGCACTCTGACCCACTCCTCTCCTCGCCTAATGTTCTCCAAGATGCACACATGTCTGATCGTATCCTCCGCCTGAGCCATCCATGATTTCCCTCTTATCAGTCGCTGACCCTTAACTGCGTCCAGCGCCTCATGCAAAGGGTGATCTGTGTCTGCAGCTACTCTGAGGTATGCCTTCGTCTGCATCACCTTGAGTCTACCTGCAACAGTCGGCAAACCAATGTTAGTTCCTATCATCTATGATGCTGCATTTGGGAAGACATACAGGTAGGAAGGCACATTCCATGGAACAAACAAACACAACAAACACGATTCTTGTTTCATATTTTTATTTCCAGTCTATCATCAGTCTGACAATATATATATTCAACGGCCGTCTCGCCGCCATCTTATTAAGATAATTGGACCAGCCGTTGTCGTGAATTGAAATAAATAATCAACAACAATGAAATAAAACTATGGCAACAGTGGCAAACATAATGGCAATAATTACTCGATATAAAACGCTTCACTACACATTGGTTGTTTAACTTTCCAAACTCCTAACATGTTTGTGTGATCTCATGCTTACTGATATGTTTACAAACAGTTTTCACTAGGCGCTTGTCTCGTTCAGCATATAAACAAGCATTGTTTAGTTTTTGTTTTTCCCTTTATAAACAAATGAATGATGGCATTGTTTATTATGTATTTTACCCTAAATAAACAAATACTTCAAAGTATTGTTTATTATTTATGTTTTACCGTAATAAACAAATATTTCATAGCATAGTTAATTGAAAGATTTGAATCTGTACACCAATGCAAATGTCATCCAATGTCATTCTCCTCACTTCTTCCATGAGGAGTTGATTATACTTCCTCTCCTTGACCTCGAAGACGACATTAACGTGCTTGACCAGGCTTTATCCCAGTTCGTGTAGTTGGGCTATACGTAGAGCCTAGCCAGTGTCCACCAGCAGAGTCCGTACCGCATTGATTATATGAGCACTGCCCATGCTTCTTCCCGCTTGTATTAGTACAGACTCTATCATGAGGGTGCCTGATATGCATACGTTTAGTAAAACGCACAACCGCGATTCCATCTTCTACTTCTCTTTTTATCCTGTGGTGGCCTTTTATTGGCATTAAAAGACAATGTCCCATTTGTAATCGTTGACCGATTTGCAGAAATATCGAAACGATGGAATATCGGAGTGGTAGAAGCAAAGATCTTATATGCGGCCCACGCAATGGTTCGGTCAACTGCGTTTTTCCTAACCTGATAGTCGGAAAATAAAACAAGCCATAACAATCACAAATGTGAATGTACATTATGCTCACAAAGCAAGATGTCGTAAATGTATACAACCAGCCTTCCTGGCACGACTTCTTCAAAGAAACACAAACACTAGTTTGATAAATAGTTCCTGTTCATTCCATGCCTGTGGCTTTCCCAGCTTGTCCCAAATAGTCTCCATCAAACGCTACAGGAGTTAGCTTTGAACAAGTATGTGCCAAAAAAGTTAGTACTGTTTTCGATCCAAGCGAAAGTCAGATAAAACAAGCTGATAAATTACCCGCAAATATCAGTGTACATGTAAAACACAACGTTAACATTGTGATGCAGTTCACAATCCACACTCATCAGTCACACAAGTTACTCTCACAGTCAGGAAATTAGTTACTGATTTCGAAAATCTAACTATTGAAGTAAGCAAAGAGGTAAAGACGCATTTTACACACGTTAAGAAGTATTGGAGAACATGGTCAATTATCTTGGTCTTGTGTACTCTCTAATGCAATGGGTATATGGTGGTGGCCCATATTTCATAGACCATACGGCACTGAAGGGGTGGTGTGATCAATACCACTCAGGCCGCCTTTATTTCCCAAGACTTTTCTTAGTATTCATTTTCAGCTGGGTCCACCTGCGGCTCAAGTCAGTTTTTAAAACTCTCCTCAATGCGAGTTTGAACCCATTACTATTGGTCCGGCCTGCCCGAATCATAGCCACTGCACTACCGCGGCTCGTGGTCAAAGTGTATAGTGGTAAATTTAATCAACATTTTGCATAAATTACTGAATGTTCATGAATGTCTGATGGTTGCTTTGATGTTACATTCCATTACCTTCGACGTATAACACTTATGTTCTATTGTAGGAATTCGTGATGTATTCAGTCACAGCCTTACACAATGCAACCTCCAACAACAATTTCATTATATGTCTATCTGCTGAATCACACAATAAGTGTGCAGTATTTGTTCACATATATAGATGTGACACGTCATCACGCTGACCTCTAATATTAACTGATTAAGTTGCTTGGGATGATTAATCGCCTTAACTGACTTCCCATACCTGCACTGGGCTTGTACATCGCCGAAATGTCATTGCAAAATATTGACTCAATTCAAAATATGAATATAGTAGTCTCCCCCAAGCAACCTCCTTTAATTGTATATATATAATACAGCGTGTCTGCTGCCATATTAACAACTTTTAAGTCATAACTGTGGCACAACACTACTTCCCATTTCCCGCCATCCATTTTTCTTCAGTACAAACTTACTTTTTGTTTGGCACTGAAGCTGTTCATTTGTATCAAGGTTTGTTTTGTTATTTTTACAATGACTGTTCCTTTTTTATTCACCCACCAGTAAGTTACTTTAAAAAGAGGAAGGAAACCACAGGAAAACGATTCACAACTGGGGCAAAGATAACCGTCAACAGAAGATAGTATGCAGCTCCAGGCGCACACATAGAATCACACATCACGTGCATCTCACAAGCTCGCTGTGTCATGAGTACTTGTGTTTCCATTCTGTCTGGGGACCACGTCTTTGTATACATCCTGACTCGCTCAGTAGAGGAGAGGCCATGCACATGAGTACACGGCAATCTGAAATGATAAGAGATAATGGTCTAACTGTGGCACTGGTAAATTAACCCACAACCCACAATGAACCCACAACCCACAATTAACCCACAATGTAGTATGTCTATCTGTTATAACTCCTATCCAATAAATATTCTATAGCAACAATCTTGCCTACCATGTATGTCGGAAAATGCTATTAAGGGTTGGTCTTGGGGCTGGCTGCCTTTTTTTTGTTGTTGCACATCCCTTATAGTACGCGGCAGTCAACATCAGCATTTTCAGCTGCTGTTGATGTACTAGGCAAGATTACGCTCAGTAGTTTGCCATTGCTTTCTGGGCGACCGGCTCACATACCCCTAAGTTACCAACGCGGCGAGAACCGCTACCGATTCTCGCGCAGGTTACGTTACTCACGAGAATATACGGGTACGGAGAAAGACGTTAACTCCTAGGCCAGAGAGACAGGCTGGCTACCTTATCCCGTAGAAACATTTAGCTTCAAAATCCAACGGATCATTAACAAGTCTAGAGATAAGGAAGCAAGAATAACTCAACCAAGCAAAATGAAAGGAGGCTCTTCTAGAAGAGGTATAATGCTTTACTTGAAAGCAGCAAGGAGTCTGTTACATTGTGCTTCAAAACCAGGCATAGTTGCCTCTCCATAGCACACAGCTTGGGCTGATTTGTAGAGACCATATGTTGTCCATGCAGCATCATCCCTCTTTCGGCCAGCCTAGTTTACTCTTAAGGACACGTAACATTAATACATACGGAACAAGAAAGCCGCATAAGCTGGGGAATCAGCAAAGCATTGCTTTAACTGTCCGCCTGTCGGAGCTTCGACCCTAGACCAGTTTCCGCCTAGAGCTTAGGAACTTGGTCTGCCCTGCCATGACAATTAGTCTTTTGTTGCATTTCCTCGAAACCAGGCTAAGGCGTGCCCCCCGCCCCCCCCCCATCCCCCCCCCCCCCCCCCCACCCAACCAAATTGCGCTTTTCTATCCGAAGCCGTTTTCACAATTTAGTGTTTGAATAACGAAGACAAAAACAATAGATTGCACGATTTATTGCATGGCATATTTCTTTGTAGAAATTTCCGGTAGCTTTAGATAAAAAAAAAATTAGACAATTTTGAGAGCAAATGTCTTAGAAGAATTCTAAACCTCCATTGGACAGATTTCAGAACCAATACGCAAATAAGACAAGAGACTAAGCAAGATATTGTATCCAACTTTATAAGGAAACGCCGTTGAAACTACATCGGCCATATACTCAGAATGGACAAGACAAGACTCCCCAACCAAACCCTCTTATGATCACCAGTAGGGAAAAGAAAACGGAGAAGACCAAGAGAGACCCTGCGTTGAACATCATCAGAGAAGGCTCATTCATCGGCCAAGTGAACATCCAGGACCTACAACAGGTAGCAGTGAACCGCCAGACATGGAGAGCCATGACTTCTGCCCTATGCGCCGCCTTGGGCTCAAGAGGAAAGACTAACTAAGACTATATAACTATTTTTCTTTGCATCTTGTCAGGTTGGCCATTACCACCAGTTTGGTGTGCGCCGCCCAACATTCAGAGCTAAAAGAAAGCATGTAGTGCCGTCTCCTGTTATACAGTAGATCAATAATATCTGACTTGAGATATAATATAGTGAGGACACGGGAGAGCTGAGAGATATGGCAATAGACAGATTACTTGGCGTATGGTGGTTGACGGCCTATGCTCCGTAGAGGATAACGTGTGGGAGGAAAACAAAAACACTCTTACTGAATCAAGCATAAGTATGTTCTGACGTTATATCCCCAGCATGTCTTAAAACAGTTAAACTTGTGGCTTTAAAAAAGTGTGTTACAAAATAGAACGTGACCCAAAGAACACTAGAAATGCTCGTTCGGCCCAACTCACCTTCTGTATCTCTCCGTTAAAGCTGAGCTTGTTTAATCCTCGCCCAATGTCAAGTCCACATGCCAGACAGATGTTGTTGGGAGCTGGGGATGGAAATGATTCACACCTACGGATGTGGTTTTGGAACATTCACATCAGGCGTAAATAAAAACAGTTTGTGTGACCTTTGTTTGACGACAATGGCTTCAGACCCGCTTGCGGTCTATAAATAGACGCTGAAGCTGAAACTGTCTGCAGACATTGCTTGATGTGCTGTTTCAATGCTTGACTTGTGATTTTCACTTCGTTTCACAATTCGCACGGCAGTATTGTTCTTTCTTTCTTTCTTTCTTTCTTTTCTTACTTTCTTTCTTTTCTTACTTTCTTTCTTTATTTTTTTTTCCATTTATCTTTCTGTTTACTTATCTTTCATTTGATCTTTCAGTACATCGTGTCTTTATTGTTGATGGTTTCCATTTCTTCATTCATTCATTCGTTAATTCATTCCTTTTTATTTATTTATCTTTCTGTTTATCTGTCTTTAATCTTTTCTTTCTTTCATTACTTCGTGTCTTTACATTATTGCTTCCATGGCTTTCTTTCTTTCTTTCTTTCTTAATGTTTACCTGTATTTCATCTTGTATTTCGTTCATTACTTGGTATCTCTGTTTAGTGTTTTCACTTCTTTATTTCTGTATCGCCAATAGCATATAACATGATAAATTGCCATGTGTGTCAGAGATCACAGAGGCCAATGCTGAAGACGTTAATACAATGTCAGGTTTCAATCTACGATATTAATCTAATCATCATTATCGTCAATTCAATTAAATTCAATTCAACTTTATTTTAAAAGGGTTACAAATTGGGCACGCAGGCCCGTCTTACATTCGGCCCTCCAATCACTCATCTTTCATTCATCAATAGTGCATGATACATTCACATAGGAAAATACATTGACAAATGAATGTTGTAAACATAAACAATGCATATTACAATGTTATGAGACACATCCATCACCCATCCACACATCCCCCTTCTACAAACATACACCCCACCCACCCACACACACCCACCATCCACTCACACACATCCCCCACTCATACACACCCCACCCATCCCACCCTCCCTCATACCACCCCACCCACATACACTCTCACCCAGCCATACACATCTCCCACCCACCCACATACATCCCCCACATACACCCCACCTACACAATCCACCCACCCACACCCCCCCCCCACCCAAACACCCGCCAACCCACCCTTCCCAATTAACACACATCCCCCACACACACATCTCCCCACAAACACACCCATCCCCCAGCCCACACACACCCACCCACCCACTCATATCCACACACCTCCAGCCACCTAACCAAACACTCATCCCCCAACCACAATCCCACACACACACACACACACACACACACACACACACACACACACACATACACACACACCAATCAACACACCCCGCACCTACCCACCCACATACACATTCCCCACCCACCAACCCACACAAGTCATTGTTATCAATACCACCAGCATTATTATCATTATCATTATTACCATCATTATCATCGGTGATGGCGATGATGGTGATGATGAAGATAATGGGACAAAATCTTACCTTCAGTCTTTGCAATATACTGAGTTTTCTCATCTTTAATAGAAAGGGCAAGAACTCCATCATCGTAAGTTAAGACCAAAACCTTGAACTCCTCTTTGTTAAGCCCCTTGAATAGATTAGACATTATTCCAGTAAGTTATACAGCGATGATTTTAAAGTGAACGATGCTGACATAATTTCGGCAGTAATTTAATGTGGACATAGATTTTGTAAAATATTACTTTACCTTCTAGCTGACAAATTATGCAACTGTTCACCTAGTTTATATAAACAAGCATGAAACTCTATGGAAACCAAGAGATGCAGTTTCAACCCTAAAATGTTTATAACATGCTTGCTATGAGCAGTCAAATAAATCTCAAAATGTTTCGAAAATAGAAATATTAAAAAAGAAACAAATACACAACGAAACTTATAGACCGCAGAAATTAAAGTCCGGCAGTGTAGACCGACTCCGTGGCCAAAGGCTTGCGAACGCCGTTCCTGAGCAGCTTACCAGGCGTTCGAAACGCAGCCGCGACCGATTTGTGGAGCAGACTGTGTCGCGTTGTGTTATAACGTATTGGTATAGAAGCCGGTCGTTCAGAAAGCAATGGCAAACTACTGAACGTAAAAACTTGCCTAGTATATCAACTGCAGCTGAAAAATGCTAGTGTTGACTGCAACGTCCTGCAAGGGATATGCAACATTTAAAAAACATTGTAGACCATATTGTGATAAGAGAGGGAAGAAAACTGGAATATAATTGCAAAAATGCTGCTGGACAGTCTTCAGTTATAGCAACAACAACAAAATATCAGCACATAAATGTATAGACAGTGTTAGACTCGTAGCTGTGGAGAGACATGTTCGCCTACACCAGTTGGCAAGACACACAATGGCCATGGTGATAATGATGATGATTTGAATTTTCTTCTTTTTAAATAATGAAACTGTGCGAATAATATGAAAAATCTTAAAGCCTGCCCGATAAAAGCACAGAAACATAGAAACTATCATTACTTCATTCTGTATAATTGATGGTGTTTGCCCACAGCATTTCCTTATATCCGTTAAGCCAGTGTGAATTTTCAGCTCCTATACTAAGTACGGAACAGAGACCTAAGACCCGCAGAGAAGAGGATTACAGACAGAGATGAATACTATTGGGAAGATATGGGGATAACTGCAGAAGATAGTTTAAAAAAATAGGGAGAGAGGTGGAGGAGGTTGCAGAAGGTTGTAAAAGATAGGTACAGGGAGATGGAGGAAGTTCCAGAAGATAGTAAAAGATAGGATAGAGAGATGGGTGAAGTTGTAGAAAATAGTAAAAGATAGGACAGAGAGATGGATGAAGTTGCAGAAGATAGTGAAAGATAGGACAGAGAGATGGAGGGAGTTGAAGAAGATAGTAAAGGATGGGATAGAGAGATGTAGGAAGCTGCAGAAGATAGTCTCAAAGGACTTGCTAATAATGAGCGTTACCTCTGATTTGTACTCATGCCCAACATGATGATGATGATGATGATGATGATGATGATGATGATGATGATGATGATGATGATGATGATGATGATGATGATGATGATGATAAGCATCAAGAACATAAGGCGGAAACACTCACTTTTGTTGGAACTTTGACCTCGGCTTGCTGGCCTCGCGACGATCTGATCTCGGCAAATATAAACTGGTCATTGGCAGAGATATGCAGACTGTTGGCGTTGCCACACGAGAACCCGGAGCTGACCAACGTCTCGCCGTAGGGGCTAAACGTGTCCAGTTCTCGGAACCTGACCAACAGTCAACAGTCTATCGTAAGTACAGCTGCAACGCTAATGTTGCCTAGACAACATACAACCATTTTTAATACAAACAATCCGCACCTTATGCAACATTTAACATTCTAGCCTGAAACTGTCCCATAAATCCCGAAGACATATAACATCTTCTTCTTCTTCGGCATTCCGAGCCATTGAGGTTCTTTGCTGCAAATACAATCCGTCTCCATTCGTCTCTCTGGTGGACCTTCTCTTGCCAGTCGTTGATTCCAAGTGCTTGTAGGTCTGTATGTATATTATCTCTCCACCGTCTTCTTGGTCTACCTAGAGGTCTACGGTCATTTAATTCCTGAGTGTAAGCGAGTTTTGTTTCTCCATTATCTTCCATTCTTTCTATATGCCCCAGCCATTGTAGTCTATTAGCCTTCACGATACCAGTGATTAGCGGGGACTTAAACAGATCATAAATGTCTTTGTTACTTCTTCTTTTCCACTTTCCACTTTGTGTATCCCTAATGGGTCCAAAGATGCGTCTTAAAACTTTGTTCTCAAAGGTTTGTAGCAAGGCTTCGTCTCCTTTCGTTGTACTCCAGGTTTCAGAGCCATACAGCACAACTGGTCTGATCAGTGTTTTGTATATTGTGATCTTGGTGTTACGAGATAGCGCCTTTGATTTTAGTAGATGTTGTAGTGCATAGTATATCTTATTTCCAGAATTGATTCTAGTTTGTATTTCTTCCCTTATGATGCTGGAGCAGTTGAAGATTGTACCCAGGTATTTGTATGTTTCCGTTCTTTTAATGGTCATATTATCTATTTGTATGTGGCCAGAGTTTTTAGCCATTCCTTCTCTTGAAATTACCATATATTCTGTCTTATCTTGGTTGATAACCAGCCCCATCTGTTGGACTTTGTCTTTTAAGTGAGTCAATATTTCCAATGTCTTTTGTTCATTTTCCCCTATAATATCTATATCATCTGCATAACCAAGCAGCTTGGATGTTCCTCCAATATCACATTCCTCCTTTACCCTTCCTTACAACTTTCTCTAGAGCCAGATTGAAGAGTAGCGGCGATAGTGCATCACCCTGTTTCAAGCCAGATGTTATTTGGAAAGGGTCTGATTTCCTGCCTTTATATGTTACTATATTATAAGTATTTTCCATGCATAGTCTTGTCATGTTGATTAACTTCCTTGGTATTCCAAATTCCTGCATAGCATTCCATAGACTATTCCTATGGACACTATCATAAGCCTTTTTAAAATCCACAAAAATGTTATGGAGATCTCTTTTATATTCCCAATTTTTCTCGGCTATTTGTCGTAAGATAAATATCTGATCTATTGTTGATCTGTTTTGTCTAAAACCCGCCTGGTAGTCACCTAATATGTATTCTGAATATGGTTGTAGTCTATTTAGTAATACTGCGGATAGTATCTTATATCTTATGGACAGTAGTGATATTCCTCTATAATTTTCACACTGGAATTTGTCTCCTTTCTTAAAGATAGGTATCAATAATGACTCTTTCCAGTCATGGGGTAATTCTTCAGTCCTCCAGATTTTTATTATTAGTTCATATAGCTTTAGATGTAATGCATGGCCACCTGCCTTTATAAATTCAGCAGCAATTCCATCAGCCCCAGTTGCCTTATTGTTTTTAAGTCGTGTGATTACATATAGGATTTCTTCAAATGTAGGTTCTTCAATTTGTGGTTCACATGTTAGAACCTCTTCCTGTGGGAAAGTGTTACTTGGAGCTTCACAATTTAGTAATTCAATAAAGTATTCTTTCCATGTGTTACACATTTCCTCATTGGTATTTATCATGTAACATCATGTCATCAAAATAACATTTTTCTCAGACAACATACAACAACATGCCATCAACACTACACTTCCAAGACAATGTAAAATAATATATTATAAACACAAGACACAACCTAGACGGTATACAGCAACACATAATAAAACCACACAACTTTGACAACATACAACATATCCTGGAAACAACCACACGTCCTTGACAACATACAACAAACGACATATCATAACAACAACAATACAACTAAGATAACAAATAAAATTTCCTACGTATATTGTTCTCGGAACCTAGGCAATATAAAACAGTATATCATAAATAGACAACACAGCCTAGACAGAATACAGCAACACAAAAAAAAACACACATCTTAGACAACATACAAAAAACATGTCATAAAAACAACCGAACGGTCTGGACAATAGACAACATAGCATAAGAACAACTGCACAACCTAGACAATCTAACAACATTTCCGATGTCTATTGCTCCCGGAGCCCAGACAACATTCAGCAATATACGAATAGTTTAACACAATGACAATGGTTTTTAATCAATTTCACACCAAAGTGCAGGTGATAACATAAAATAATTATCGTAGCAAAAGAGATAAAAGGTGATTACACACTGCATAATTGTTGTATATCTGGTTTATAAATAATCTGTTTCGTCTTCATATTTAATTCTTAAAATAACAGGTAATTACGTACAAGTCAAGGGAAATCCACCACACTTAGCCTCCAAGAATATGTTTAAAGGCAGTCACATTCTAGATGTGTGATTGGATGACACTCAAAAACACGTCATGTCCGATTTTGGACTGCATAATCTGGCATGACATGTTGCTTTTGTCTTCTTTACCTTAGGAGGCGTGACAACGTGTTTCCACACCAAACTACAAGTTGTGACAATGATGATGAGCCAGATCGCGTGTGTATACTTCTACCGCCCTCCCTCCCCTGCTGGGTCATAGGCCCTCAGCCAGCTCATTCCACGCCGTCCTGCATGCTGCTTTCTTTGCATCTCACTCCATAGCCCCCCCCCCCCCCCGCCCGACCTATATTATCAAGTCTCTAATTCTCTTCTGTTGTCACGTCTTCCTCTATTTTATTTGCCCTGTGGGTGCCAAGGAAAGAAGTTTCTAGTGATACTAGTATTGGGTTTTCTCAATGTGTGTCCTAACCCCTATGGCCAGCGTCCCCCCCAAACGTTTGTGATCCACGCAGCAATACTCATTTCACAATAGATTTAACTATTCGAAATGTTGGTAGTAGTTGTAATTTCTTGTGACTATCGAACACAGACTTACCTGAACTCCAAAGTAAACGGTTCGTTCCCACCCTCCATGTGATTGACACTGACATGGACGGCACTCCTGTTGGCAAGAACAACACCATCTAGGCCCTTTAGGACATCGTAAACGCGTATGCCTTCCTGGCGACCTTCATCTATAGCTCTTAATGTCTGGGCATCCGTGAGGTCGAACACCCGGTCAGCAGGGCACGCTAGAAAAGGAACAACAGAACTAAAGTGTCAACAGACTGGTATGTAGGTACAAAAAGTTCTTTGTAGGACATTGCAGTCACATCCAGCCCATATTGGCATTTTTTCCCTCACTCGCTTTGAATTCAAGCGTAGTCCATACACACTATTTTTATAACAGTGATGGACTGAAGTTGGTTAGCTTTCCCTAATAATAGTGTCCCTCGCCATCAGGCGAACCCACTCCGTCTTCAGATGTACTTGTAATTAACGTCCCCAAGTCAAGGACGACAGATCAACATTTTAGTCCAGCTGTCCGGAGTAGGGGATGAACAGCTAACCTCGGCATCAACACTATTGGCTTTTTGTGAATTGTTAGGCATTTCTACGTTTAGTAGTGTGACACAATCAAAGAAATTACAAGACGAATATCTATTCCTCTTCGAAAACTAAAACAACTGAATAAATTGTGACGTCGGACAGATAGAACTACAAAAGTTAGATGTTTAAGAGTATGTATCTTTCCAATGCAACATACGCCTGTGAGACCTGGACACTTACTAACCAAGCTGAACAGAACATAAATGCCTTTGAATATAAATGTCATCTCTACTCTTACTTGCGTCATCTCTACTTTTACTTCCACTGTTATCCGTCTCTATCGCAGTTTGCGTTAGTGATTTATCTGGCCTCATGGCCTCACGGTCATATCGTTGCAATATTTGTCTTCTGCCTTGCTAGGTTTCTTGAGATATATATTGTTGTAGTTTCCCCTGACTTTCCACACTCGAGGATAACACTTTGGACAAGTGTAGAAGCTAGCAGCCACACGTATTGCCTCCCGTCATGATAGCTTGCAGATAGTGTCACTATACTGGCCAGCCGTTATGGAAGAGTTAATGAATATCTGGGATGTGTTGGTTAAAGTAACAGAAGGTACAGGAGGAGTTAAATTAGTATTCATGACTGCGTTGGTAAATATAACAACTGGAAGAGTTTGAAAAAGTTGTTTATGTTGGGAGCTCGTATTAGATCAGTGCGTATGTGTGTGTGTGTGTGTGTGTGTGTGTGTGTGTGTGTACTCGCGTGTGTATGCGTGTATGTGCGCGCGAGTGTGCATGTTTGTGCGCGCGCGTGTCTGTGCGTGTCTGTGCTGGGCAACGCTAGAGCATGCACAGATCCTGTTTACCTTGATCCCTTGGAGCCGTACAGCCACAGTCCAGGATGTTGAAGTCGTCGTGGAAACAAGGGCGAGGGATCCACAAGTTGCCACCGAAGATCTTGACATCGTAACCAGCTGGTCGAGACCAGGTTGGCTTCTTCTGGCAGACTCCTGGGGAGGAGTAGGATGATGATGAGGGATAAGATTGTGACATTTTATTAGTACACTCCTAGTATATGTGGAGCCAAATTGTGAACACTTGTAAAGGTCTGCTAGCTAAACACTATCTTTCTTGTTCCTGTTTTGTTCAAATTATTTATCAAAAGGTATGGACACCTGTTCTGCTCCAATAGTATACTAAAAGGTAAATAACCCCTCTTCTATTCCAGTAATATACTAAATATTAACAAACCCCTATTGTATTCCAGTAATATATTAAAAGGTAACAGAACCCTCATCTGTTTCTATACTACGGTAGCATACTGAGAATATCAGGATAGGCCATTATTCTTGCAAACGACATTCACCAGCTCACCAGAAACTAATACGTTATGGAATAACTACCATCTAGAGAGGTGTTTCAACCGAAGACCAGTGCATGTATAGTTGCCTGTCTCTATGCCACTGTGCCAGCACTTTGTTAATGGTCTAGGACAGGGGTGGCCAACCTTTTCAGCAGCCGGTCCAAATTTCAGAAATAATATTTCCTGCCGGGCCACGCACCTAATTTTTTTTTTCCAAATTAAAGTAAACAAGCAAGCGTGCTACAGCTTCGACCACATCGTCTCTTCCCACTCCGCAGGCTGCAACATGACTTACTGCCACCTGGTGTTCATAAGTCAGAAACACGACCTAGGACACAACCTAATGCCACCTAGTGGCCATCAGTTAGAAACACGAACAGTCAACAAGTTCAGATCTGTCATTGACTCACCACATGACGTGAAAGGTCCACACAGATCTTTACAAGTAGAATCAGGCTGGCAGCCTTTTCCAGAGACAAAGGCGTAGTTCTCCGGGCAGCACCGAGGTGTGGACACGCCGTCTTCACAATCCCAGTAAGCTCTGCAGGATCCACTCATCTTGTATTGCTGGCAGGACTCTTTACAGCGGTCTGTGTGAGTGGGTGTGTGTGTGAGTGGAGAAGGGGGTGAATATACGAATAAATATAAGTGTTAGCCAAACTAGGATAATAATTTAAATATAATGGTAGGAAAATCTGGTATGTGCAGTAGCGACGTTGTAAATGAAAATTGTAATGCTTATATTTAATCAAAATCATATCATCTTCCTGGTGTATTTTTTTTTTTTTTTCATATCCTTTACAGGACATCGCTGACAAGATCAGCATCTTTCAGCTTATTGTTGATTTCTTGGCAAGATTACGCTCAGTAGTTTTCCTGGTGTATTACGAGTATAAAATAAAATTCCTGGTGTATTAGAAAATAAAATTGAATTTCTGATGTATTATAATATGAAATTAAATTCCTGATGTATTATAAAATAAAAATTGAACTCCTGATGTATTCATCATCATCATCATCATCATCATCATCATCATCATCATCATCATCATCATCACCACCACCACCATCATTATCATCATCCAGTGCCTTGCTGGCTGGCGTGGGCGATCATGTCTTTCCACAAATTGCGATCGCCGACCGCATGGATCAATTCGTGTGTTTGACTCTCTTCCGTGCCATGACAAAAGACTGTCAAGAATTTTCTCACGCTGTCTTCTTCTATCTTTCTTTCCTCAAATCTTTCTGGTTGTCACAACATATTCCAGTTTGTGTCTTCTCATAACGTGGCCAAATAACGACTGTCTCTTTCTGGTGGTTGTGCTATTGTAAAATCAAATTCCTGAGTAATATAAAATTAAATTGAACAGTTAAACAATGTCCCCAAATAAGGCGTTTAAATAATTTTGAATCTTCTCCGCTTGACTTTGGCGATCATAATGTTTACAACTCGCCGCTATATCCAACACAGTGGAACAATCCATTTATTGCTGTTTCTCCATACCACGAGGAGCGGCAGCCCAGAATCTTGTCTCGTCGTTCTCTTCCATCTATGTGTCCATACTCCTGTCCAGTTGGTACAATATGATCCAGTTGTACCCTGATGTATGACTTCCTCTTTACAATGCGTGTAACTTGCCCTCGTGTCTAAACCACTTTAAACATTTAGATTGCTCAATTTCGCTGTCCTTTGTATTGTCAACATTCTCCCGTGAAACATTATTTTCAGGCTTCAAAGCATTTGTTTAATTAATTGTCCATGATTCATAGCCATATGTTAAAATTGGTTCTATGTAACATACACAGTGCTCACACACACACACACACACACACACACACACACACACACAAACACAGAGAGTGAGGGGGGGGGGGGGGGGGGGTAGACCATATATACCATATTTCGTGGAAACAAAAACAAATAACTATAGACGTCACAGACACGGAGGGAATGAATAATGAGCTAATGGGAATAATAGAGAGACACAAGTTAAATATGTTGGCCATACTAAACGACATGACCCTCTTGCAACAATGATACTTTTGGGGAAAGTGGAATGCTGGAAGGCAAGAAGTAACAAACGAATTAAGCGGTAATATACCATGGAGCGATGGACTTACAGCAATCCAACATTACATACAACCAAAATACAAGGCAGTGCTGAAGATCCATTTAGACAACATTCGTTGTGGAGACGACTACGATGATCGATTCACTAAGTGGCAGGTATAAAGTGTGTTAGAAGATAAGCACAGACAAGTAGTAACTCACCGTAACCTACACATGGCTTGGTCTGGTTTGGAGCAGGTTTTGTTAGCCTGTGTTCCAGTGAAGTCCCATCGGACATTGCCGGACCACGCCCAGGTCCAGGTTGCCTTGCTCGTTGTAGTAACACTGGATATACTTGTCACAGTCCATGGGATGTGCCACGGCGCCCACTCCATTCTCCACGTGTCCGCTCTCGGCACACAATCCAGCTGTGGAGATAGGATGTTACATGCATGTACACACAACGCAAGTACTTCACAACCCAACACCATTCTAACATCGGGTACTCTAGCGGGTTGCAAATTGAGGACAAACGTGGAGAATTTGGAAACAAACAATAATACAAACTGTATTCTTCTTCTTCTTCTTCTTCTTCTTCTTCTTCTTCTTCTTCTTCTTCTTCTTCTTCTTCTTCTTCTTCTTCTTCTTCTTCTTCTTCTTCTCTCTTCTCCTCTCCTCCACCACCACGTACGCCTCTTATTCACCCTCCAGCTCCTCTTCCTTTCAGTATATTGCCGAATTCAGCCAGCACTGTTTATCAATTGTCGTTTATTTCCAACATGCTCATGTTTTCAATGGTTAATTTTTGATACATGTTTGATAATTCCTGGTTTCAGAGCTAGTTTGTTTTTATATTTAAAATGTGTGCCAACAAATCTAATGCTGGAAGTAAAAACAAATCTAATTTTGGAAGCACCAACAAATCTAATGTTGGAAGTGCGAACAAATTTAATGTCGGAGGTATCAATAAATCTAATGTTGTGGGTAACAACAAATCTAATAATAGAGGTACCAGTAAATCTAGTGAGTTAAATCCCTTGACGGTCAGTGTTTTTCTTTCGCGAAAGAGGCGTGCAAACGTTCTCAAATGATCCAAATTACACCTTACTGATAGTTCGAGACATAGAAGGTCACAAGACCCAAAATTCGGGTTCAAGACAATAATATGAGACTTGTAAGACATGTAAAGCCATGTAAACTTGTGAACACCATACATATGTCTAGTGTGTCGGATTACCCGGCACATATATATTTCACTTTACGTTTCCTTCACCTCTGTGCCAGGACAATCAACCGTAAACGAAAGCGTAAAGTGAATTCGTTACGCTTTATTTATGAAGACGCAAATCGCCTCCTTGAATTCATGCTGTACGAAACAACTCGTCACACGTTAATCAACGACTCATTTGTGACCAAACACTTCGTTGTCTCTATTTCTCCAGCCCCTTATTGTTATTACATTTATACACTTTTCAGTCGTTTGTATTTTTAACAATACCTCTGTAATACTTGTTTCTTTAACTCCTTCAGTCTATACAGTTATTACATTATTTCTTTCATGTTTTTATTCAAAATAATAATTTCCCGTGATATAAGAACGTCGTAGTTGCTTGAAAAGAACAGTTGCGGAGGTCGTGGTTCTTGAAACAAGAGACAGTTCAAAGATTTACACAGGACATTGTAGACACCTGGGACATGATGGTACATGAGGCAGGACAACAGAAGAGCCGTGATGAGAAAGGCGTTCCCCAAAAGATATGCTACATGTTGATAACCACACAGATACAATATATATTGTTTCACTTTACGATGATTGTCTGGACAATAGTCAGTTGTATCAGCGGGGTGTGCCGTTAATAACAAATGCATGAGCCTAGGAATTCACAAACTTACTGCTGTTGTCGACGATGCCATTGTCGACGACGCCACTGCAGAGTTGGTCACGTGTGAAGTTCTTGGTGGCTGCCTCTAAGTCTGTGTACCGTGGGATGTTGTAGACAAACCTGGGGCCACTGGCGTAGCGCTGTAGAGACATTTGATCCAGCGATCCACTTTCTGTCACAGCAATGACAACGATTGTGTAACCGAGGCCTTTCAATCTGACAATGAGATAAACACGAAAACATGGTTAGTTCCTATGTTCATTTCTCATTAACTTTCAGCATTCTTTTCTAGCTTGTGTTTCTACTACATCAAATTCAATCAGCATTATTTTCTAGTTCCTACTACGTCAAACTCATTCAGCATTCTTTTCTAGTTCACACTATACAAACTCACTTAGCATACTTTTCAAGCTCCTACCTCGTCAAACTCATTTAGCATACTTTTCTAGTTCCTAATAGACCAGACTCATTTTGCATTCTTTTCTAGTTCCTAATAGATCAAACTCATTTAGTATACTTGTCTAGTTCCTACTACGTCAAACTCATTTAGCATTCTTTTCTAGTTCCTAATAGATCAAAAATAATTTAGTATACGTTTCTAGTTCCTAATAGATCAAACTCATGCAGCATACTTTTCTAGTTATTAATAGATCAAACTTATTCAGCATTCTTTTCTAGTTCCTAATATATCAAACTCATTTAGTATACTTTTCTGGTTCCTGCTACGTCAAACTCATTTGGCATTTTTTTTTTCTAGTTCCTAATAGTTTTCTAGTTCCTAATAGATCAAACTCATTTAGCATTCTTTTCTAGTTCCTGCTATATTGAAATCCTTCAGCATATTTTTTCTAGCATGTTTCCCCACTACATGAAACTCATTTAGCGTTCTTTTCTAATATACGTTCGTACTACATGGAATTCATTTAATATGTGATACTTCACAGTACCAGTGAGTCAGAGATCTCCGCAGTTAAGTGTATGCTTTTCCTCAGATGAGAATTTCGGTACCGAACATTTCTGTTTCTGGGCTGGGAGAGAAGTTACAATAGTTACAACCCAATATTCCAGGAAATTCACAATGAACCAAGCAACGGAGTGTCACAGTTACAGGGGCATCACAATTATAGGACTATCACAATTATAGGACTATAACAGTTATAAGACTATCACAATTATAGGACTATAACAGTTATACAATTATAACAGTTATATGGATATTAGATTTATGCGAATATTACGTTTTATTAATATTACAGTTATAGGAATGTCCCAGTTACGGGAATATTTCAATTACACGAATATTGCAGCTATAGGAATATCACGGTTAAGGGCTACAACAGTTATAGGAATATCATAATTATATGAATATCAAAGTTATGGGAATATCACAGTTACGGGAATATATTATAGAGAACACCAACCGGGACCGAAGACACTTCAAGAGGCACTGACTCACAGATTGACTGCTGATGTCAGACTATACGTCTGGGCTGTCTAAGCCCGGACGATCTACAATTGGCGGGCCTGGCTACGTGGCGTTGCTACAATTGCGTCGAAAATGACAAGTAAATGTGGTCCCCAAAGTATGTAGGAGAGTAGGATGTGTCAACTAAAGGGCATACATATCGCAGCTTGGCTAATTACCAACTCACCACATGTGATACCGTTTCAAGGACGGAGAAAAACACCAGAGATACCAACCTGGTTAGTTCTCTCTCCAGTGACGTCATGCTGGTCACGTAAGAAGATTCAGGGGCCACAATGGTGACGTAGCTCCGGTAACTGGACACCACTGCCGGCGAGGCGATGTTCTGTAGAGCTGAGACTAAAGCGGCTCCGCCCTGCAACAGACACACTTGCCTCAATGATACAGTTGGGTGAAACTCATGATGCATTGACTCGCTGAACAATGAACAATGACCACAACTTGAGTCAGCTTTCTTCTGCAAACATTCACTACCAATCTATCAGACATTGAACATTGTCATCCACATGGTTTCTACTAGAATACTTCTTTACCAGTCTATCAGACATTGAACATTTACTAACACATAAGTCTTCTGCTAGAATATTTTTATACCAATCCATCATACTTAGAACATTCACTTCGACAGAACAACTGTCGTCTGAAATACTTCTATACCAATCCATCATACTTAGAACATTCACTTCGACAGAACAACTGTCGTCTGAAATACCTCTATACCAATCCATCATACACAGAACATTGACAACCACTATTCTTCTTCTTCCTTTTCAGCATTCCGAGCCATTGAGGTTCTTTGCTGCAGATACAAGCTGTCTCCATTCGTCTCTCTGGTTGACCACTATGTTTCTACTAATTCCATCATACATTAAACATTGAATTCCACATACGTTTTCTACTAGAATACTTCTTTACCAATCCATCATACATAGAACATTGGCTTCGGTAGAACAAGTGTCGCGTGGAATACTTCTATATCAGCCCGTCATACATTAAACATTGACTTCAACACAAGTTTCCTACTGGAACATTTCTGTACCTGTCCATCATACTTTGAACATTGACTACCATGGTATTTTCTACTAGAATACGTCTATACCACCCATTATACATTGAATAATGACTTCAACACAGATTTTCTTCTAACTTCATTTACCACAAGCCCATCAAACATTTGAACACTGACTTCGACATAACAACTGTCGTCCGGAATACCAATCAATCAGACATTGAATAATGACTTTCAAATTATTTTTTTCTAATAGAACATTTCTATACCTATCCATCATACGTTGAACATTAATTTTGCCATAAGTTTTCTTGTAGAACATTTCTATATCTTATCTATCGCACATTGAGCATTGGCTTTCACATACCTTTTCTTCCAAAACATTTCTATATCTATATATCTATCATACATTGAACAATAGCCTGACATGTTTTCTCATTGAATCATTTGATACCTGCTCATGGTACATCGAGCACAGCGTTGCGACACAACGCTGACCCTATGGAAACGTTCCGTGCCAGATCGGCATGCTTCAGTTTTAAAAACATCAAACCCCGCAGAAGTCGGATGTGTCGGCCTAACGGCGCAAGTACGCAGCTCTGCTGTAAACAGGCACAACGCAATCACATCCGAAAAAAAAACTCCGGATGAACGAAGAAGAAGAAGAAGAAAACATCAAACATAGTAAGCATCAGTTTGATCTTTTTCTCAGGGACATGCTGGTGTGCTGGGAAATGAACAGGCGGATAGTTTGACTGGGTCTGCACGGTGCGATTGGGTATTGATCACGATAAGGCAAATATGGTTAGGGTCCCGCGGGATCGCGTGTATAGTGTAGAAGAGCAGAGAAATCATCACGGCCATGGGAGAATGGTGGGACAGGGAGTGACCAGTGGATCTGGCCAGCAGTAAAGGTCAGACGGACATACAATCAGATTGTACCTGGCGCAAGTGAGGCCATTGACATAGTATTACAACATAAACAGACAATTTCTAGGAATAAGAAATCAGTTCCGATTTCATTAGTTACTGCCAATTGTAACACTATAAACAAAAGTCATACTGACAGCATGTGTGGCAAGGTACAGCTGTAAAACTTGGATATTGAACAAACCAGCTGAACAGCATGTGTGTGCCTTTGAATATAAGTGTTAGAGAAGAGTATTAACACTTAATTGGACCAAGAACAAAAGCTAGAGAATAAACAGATCTATCCAACAAGAATGCAGGTATTGGCGATGTTTGGTTATTAAGACCCCAATGAATTCTGAAAATGACATTTTTTTAAAACTACTTGAATTTTTTATTTTTTTTTGGGGGGGGGGAGAAGAGTGGGGGGTTCCCCCCCCCCCCCGCTCGAGTTTTGAACTCAAGCGTAGTCCACACATGCCGTTCTAGTGCACGTGACTGATTTTTGCTTGAGGATTAGCTTTCCCTAATATCAGTGTCCTTTTCCTCAGACTTCGACTTCAGGGGTACTTGTCATTTACGTGCCCATGTCATAGACATAGTCAATATTTTAGTCCAATTGATAGTTTTAGGGGTTGAACCCGCTACCTCGGCATCAGCACACCGGATGTTTACGAGCAAAAGATCTGATCCATTTGGCCATGCTGACCTCCAAGAACTTGAATGTCTGGAAAAGATCACCGGGGGAGTGGGGGGGGGGGGGGGGGGAGGTTGCCAGTGGAGTCTAGAGGAAGATCACAGAGTGGATGGGGTTAAGGCGCGGTGGACAATTTACACATGGCAACAGCTGAGGCAGGACAGACGGCTTACGATGGAGGGACATTTTGGAGGACTGGTACGGGAGGACAGTCCGGCATATGACAAGCCACTGGATAATGATAATGAGCTATACTCGGCAGTTAAACACACAAGTGAAACTCTGTTGTTAAACGCAGCAGTTAAACGTAGCAGTTAAACTCACAAGTTAAACTCTGTCGTTAAACGCTGCACTCACGTATCATCTACAGTCGATGTACAGGAATGCGGCCACCTACCTGAGCAATGCCGGCTGGCAGCTGTTGGACACCACGGGCTGTGTTGTTGACTGAGTTGAACTGGGCGACGTCAGCCATGATTCTGGACACGTCACTGTAAGCGATGAGGCCCAGCCTAATGTCTGGGTTAGAGACACTGGGGTCCTGGACACAAACATAGATATCATCATTATTATGTTGGAACACGCGAATCTCATCACCTCATCTTCTACCTTGGCGAGAAGAGTGTGCGGTCAGGGTTCGCCATCTCACTCGATCAGTCTTGGGGACCAGGCCTTTTCTTGTCCCGGCGGTACTATGTGCCCAGCCCAGGTATTTATCTCGTTGCCTTCCCCGTGCTCTTGTCTATCCGCTGTTCTTTTCACCCGAGACAAATCTGGGAGCTTCAAATCCTGTCCCAAGCGTTTGTCACACATTGTCGTCCAAAGCTGACGACACAGCGCCCGCTGCATGCCCGTGTTCCATCTGTCTCCCTTAGAGGACGTCGAGGAAGGAGTGCACTGCATCGGCTGTTATCCCGTATGGCTTAGGTCTCTGTCCGCGGGGCGGGCTGCCGATAGCGTTGCACAGAGCACGAACTCCATAGCTCCAGCGACGACCCCTTAAGTCTCCGAGAAAATTGCACTTCGTGAACCGAATGTCGTAACCCGGAATCGAACACACAACCTTCAGAACACGACGCTGACGCCTTAACCACTTTGCCATGCGACCGCACCCCACCCCTTCCCTCAATCAAAGTTAAGTATCACTTATAGCTCCAGCGACCTCTTGGATACGTACGCCTCTGCTCCTTTAGCGTGTTTATTTCCCTTTCTGCCTGCATGAGCAACCATGACTTTGTTTAAATCAGTGGTTCTCAACCAGGGGGAAATTTTAGGGTTTTCGCCCCCCCCCCCCCCACCCCACCCCCCACCCCCACCCCCCCCCCCCCCCGGAAGTTAAGATATTTCAGGATCGCGTTAATACAAGAATCGATTACTTGATATTGTTTTCTTCCTCCATACTTTACGGTTTTGTACTTCTCACACTTCTGAAATTCATTTTATAACGTAAGTAGACCCGCAAATCACGTTTCATGTAGACGTCTAGACTTGTATCTGTTACTAAATTTAGCTTCCATTTTACGCATTCTGTGTAGGGGGAGGGAAGATCTATAGGGAAGAAATACGAAAAGGGGTCGGGGGGGATGACATTTTGAACATATGGTGAAAGGGTGCATGGATCAAAAAAGGTTGAGAACGACTGATTTAAACGCATCATTTGAAGCGGTGGTGAGCTATCTTTTTACCATACATCCTGTAGATTACACTCTTACTATTCAGAATGCTGTATGTGGTAATCTAGGGACCCACGGTAACGTAGTGGCTAGACGCTCTCTGTGATCCTTATAGTCATGAGTCTGTATTCCCTTCGGGGCGGAATGTTACAATTGTCTCGGGCTCCAGGTCGTGCGTAGGTAAACATAAAAGACCCTTTGACACGGATCAAGGTGTGTTGGGTATATGGTGTTAGACCCATACTTGTTTAGACCAATCACCGCTCAGTGGGCCATGTGGTCAGTATCTGACCGGCCGCCTTCCCTTCCCACCACCTGTCTTTGTACCCATCTGCTCCACTGGGTCGTACCCCTGCATACAATGAAAGGTATTTTGAAAACCACAAAGATTGTTTAATTTGTCAGTTGAGTTTTTACCAATTTCTCTGGGTACCGTTATAAAAGATGAACTGTATTTTTCGTGGCGGATATTTGTGCTGGATTTCTGGCAGCGGAATTATGCATGGTATACCTGTGCGGGCTGTTGGTTTGTTCCTCTCCAGCCTGTTCCACTTTTCACATGGGGCGGTGAGGAGCATTTTGTGTGATATTCACTGGCACAGGATCGGAGCATAATGGGGCGACCCTTTGCCGTGAAGTTGGAACCGAGACTAACTAACTAACATGTATCATTTTTTGGATGCAGTTATCTGTGTATTAAAGTAAGAAATGTTTAGATCAAAAAGAATTACAATATGAACTGAAGTGAAATGGAAGGAAGCCGTCCTCCCTGGCCAAGTAGTTAGCGACATTGTTCGTAATCCCGTATATCCACGTGCAGAAAACAGCAAATGCGAGAATCGTCAGCGGTTCGCGCCGTGCTGGTAACTTACGGGGGTATGTGAGCCGGTCGTTCAGAAAGCAATGGCAGACTACTGAACGTAAAACTTGCCTGGTACATAAACAGCAGCTGAAAAATGCTGGTGTTGACTGCAACGTCCTGTAAGGGATATGCAACATAAAAAAAGAACAGAAGGAGTTGAAGTAAGAGAGCTGCGAAACATTAAGCAAAAGTAACCCATCACTTGAACAGCGTTAAATGATTCAATGCCGAAGTATAATATATCGCCAAATGTGACGTGCCATTTGGACAGAAGATTCTTTCGAAATTCCAGTGCTCAGTGAACGGACATTTACATTATAATACTTGTTAATTGGGCCCGGGAAGGTAACCCGGCCAACAAATGCCTGAATAAGTCGGATATGTCGGCCGAAAAGTGCAAATATCGCAGCTCTGCTGTAAACAGACACAACGCAATTACGCCTAAAACAACATTCCTGGACGAACGCAGTAGAAGAAGTATTTCACTGTATATCATGTTTGGTCGAAATTTACGTTTTGTTTGGCACTGAATCAGTTAAAATAAAAGGACACTGAGTTAGCCATGCAACTGATTTCAATAGGATTCAGAGCCAACTGGCTACAAGGGTGACGACATCCTACCTGTACAATCTCCACCATCTTTGAGAGGCCGTTCTTGAGCTGCGAGAAGTCTCCGGTGAACTGGAACCGCGACAGTCGTTCTGCCGTCTGTGACACATCCACCACATACCACACGTCTGTCCTGCCCATGTAGCAAGCTGCGGACATGGTAGGTATATACATGACGCATGTTGTTGGTGGTGTTGTTGGTGGTGGTTGTAGCAGTAGTGGTGGTATGATGTTGGTAGAGTAATTTTATTGGTAGTGTTGGTAATCGTGGTGGTTTTGGTGGTGATTCTGTTGGTAGTGGTGGTGGTGGCAGTAGTGTGATGGTGTTGATAGTAGTGATTGTGGTGTTGGTAGTAGTAGTGATGTTGATGGTGGTGCTGGTGCTGGTGCTGGTGGTGGTGGTGGTGGTGGTGGTGGTGGTGGTGGTGGTGGTGGTGGTGGTGGTAAGGTGTGGTGTTCGTTGTAGTGGCGGTTGTGATGATTGTGGCGTTTGTAGTAATAGTAATGATAGTGTTAGTAGTAATAGCTTTCCCTATTACCAGTGTCCGTTACCACCAAGCGATCCCACTCCGACTTCAGAGGTACTAGTAGTTTACATCCCCATGTCAAAGACAAGACGTCAACATTTTAGTCAAGGTGACCGGTATAAGGGTTTAACTCGCTACCTCGGCATCAACAAGATGATGACGTGATAGAAAAAGGTTTATTGTGAGCCAGGAAACTTCTAGACGGATGTATAGTTTTAAACAATGAATACAGTTCAGGAAAACATTCTTCTTCTTCTTCCTCTTCTCTTGCCCTCTATTCCCCAATAAACCCTCAACCATCTCACTCCAAGCGCTCCTTTCTTTAGCTATACCACCTAGCTCTGTCTATGCCCTTCCCATAGTGTTCATTTCTGTCTCTACTTCTCTGATCCATTTGTGTTTACGTCTTTCTCTATTTCTTTTGCTCTGTGATTTCCAGACCCTTTTAGTTACACTGTTCTCAGAGTTTCTCAATGTATGGCCTATTCAGGGCCCGCGTCTTTTCTTCACCTCTTGGTTCATTGGTATTTGTCTAGTTCTCTACATGAGCTCTGCATTGGTGATTTAGGGGAAAACATGACACAAAATCAATTCACTAATTGTACCCAGTTCTAGTCGGTTGCATGTCCTTTACATGAGGTAATGCATGTTTTGGATGTTTATGATTTCTAGGCAATTTTTACGTTCAGTGGTTTGTTGTTGTTTTCTGAACGACCGACGCCCATACCATCGAAATCAGCACTGGGCGGTCCGCTTCCAGATCGTCTGCGGCAGATTTCGAACTCCCAGCTTGGTTTGTCGAGGAATTGTGAAGCGCGTTCACTGCTCTGAGCCATTGCGCCGGTAACTTAGTCAGTATTCACCCAAAAAAAGGCAATTCATTAACAACATATAAGAAGTCAAAAGAATACATAGGCAATGGTCACATCAAGGCACGCAGGTTCAGAGATGTCAGATGTACGTACCTGGCACTGGAGGTGGATCTGTGTGGGGGCAGAAGAGAAGCAAAAGCACAGATTAGTACATGCTGGCAAATATAAGGTTGTGTGTAACCAGTACAGCATATGTCATTGTGCGTGTGTATGTGTGTGAGGTAGGTAGGTAGGTAGGTAGGTAGATAGGTAGGTAGATATGTAGGTAGGTAGGTAGGTAGGTAGATAGGTAGGTAGGTAGGTATGTTAGTAGGCAGCCAGGCAGGCAGGTAGGTAGATAGGTAGGTAGGTAGGTAGGTAGGTAGGTTAGTAGGCAGGCAGGCAGGCAGGTAGGTATGTAGGTAGGTAGGTATGTAGGTAGGTAGGTAGGTGGTAAGCAGGTGGTAGGTAGGTAGGTAGGTATGTAGGTAGATAGGTAGGTAGGTAGGTAGATATATAAGACAGGCAAGCAGATACATACGTGGGTATATAGGATGGTTGGGCAGACAGGCAGATAGGAAGAGAGATAGTCAGGTAGGTAGGTAAGTAGAGACAGACAGACAGACAGACAGACAGCCAGCCAGCCAGCCAGCCAGCCAGCCAGCCAGCAGCCAGCCAGCCAGCCAGCCAGCCAGCCAGCCAGCCAGACAGACAGACAGACAGACAGACAGACAGACAGACAGACAGACAGCGACATGACCTAGTGTACATGAAGTTGTGTAGCTTCATTTCCCTAGAGAAGTATATAATTTGAGTGTACCCTCACTGAGAGCCGAGGCATTAATACAACATGAAACAACACAAGACACCCCTGGGGCACTTACTTTCACAAAACCTGTTAAACTTATTGTAGACTTCCGGTATCAGAGGCCTCAGCTGCGAGAAGGTGCTGATGGCGAACCTGTGCTCCTCCTGCGGCCTGCTGACCACGCTGTCGATCAGGTTTGTGCTTCTGTGGCCGATTGCTGCAGTAGAATGTGGACGTATTTATTCATGAAATAATACAGGGGAGTGGGTTGCGTGGACCGCTGACTGCCTCCAGGACATAGAAATATCAATGTATCAATAATATCAATATCGATATATCAATAAATATCAAAATTTGGAGGATTACTGATGCCGATAGCAAAGCATACAGAATCTACACACTGAAGTAAATAACTGTCATGTTCATCATTATTACATTGTTGTTGTTGTTATCTTATTGTTGCAGTGTTATCATGCTTGTCTGTGTCCAGAAAAATCTGTATCTGTGGAATCTAGTGGCTGTTATTGGTTCTGTTATCTGTGGCTGTCTAATCACTGAAATAACTTTTGTTCCGATTGTTTAAAACTATTTGAACTATCTCTTTATCAAAGATACAATACAATCCTAACAACTGAATGTTGAACATAAACAAGGAAAGCGAAATACGTTGGACGTGCGGTGGAAAGTTGACTTGTGTGGTGGAGAAGAGGCAGACCACAACATCGATGGATTCTGGATGTGAAAGATAATTTACACAAGACAGCAACAGAGGCAGGACAGAACATCGATGGATTCAGGATGTCACAGATAATTTACGCAAGATAGCAACAGAGGCAGGACAGAACATCGATGGATCCAAGATATGATAATGTACACATGACAGCAACAGAGGCAGGACGGAACATCGATGGATTCAGGATGTGGTAGATAATTTACACTAGACAGCAACAGAAGCAGGACGGAACATCGATGGATTCAGGATGTGGTAGATAATTTACACTAGACAGCAACAGAGGCATGCACCTCGCTGATGGTGGACATGCTGAAAGACTTATATGTCAAAATGATGATGATGATAATGATGATGATGATGATGATGATGGTGGTGGTGGTGGTGGTGGTGGTGGGGGTGGTGGTGGTGGTGGTGGTGATGATGGTGGTGGTGGTGTTCTGAAGATGCTGATGTGATGATGATGATGATGATGATGATGATGATGATGATGATGATGATGTTCTGATGATACTGGTGTTATGTGATCACGCTGATGTGATGATGATGATGATTATGATGTTCTGATGATGATGTTGATGATGATGATGATGATGATGATGATGATGATGATGATGATGATGATGATGATGATGATGATGATGATGATGATGATGATGATGATGATGATGACGTGTTTCTATTGATTCTAGCAATTTTGTCTGTCAAATACTGAAATCATGTGTGCAGTGGATGCCAACTATTTGAACTACATGTTCGTCAAAGAGATATTCTATACAACCGAGTGTCTTGATCAACTGTTCTCATGTGGTTATTTGTGTTGTACCTGAAACGGTCTATGTCAGTTACTTTATCTAGTATTTGAGATAACTGGAAATCATTTTAGTTCAGCGCCATCTTCACATCTATGGTCGGTCGTAATGCTACTGCTGCAGTAATGTTACAATCTCAATGCCCTCTTTCCAGTCCACCTTTTGATATATCCTCAATTCTTCATCTTCTGTGTTACTGTTTAGAGGAAACTACCTGACACCTATTTACATACCGCGTATGTCAGTGTGTCCGATCTGGCATACATTTGTGTAAGCTTTACTTTCTGTAGACAGATTCCATCCCTGACAACAGACTCTTACCTACCCGTGCTATTCTATGTTGACATGTCTTGATCTTAAGTTTGCCTCCCACTACTTCTAATATCACTGAACTGTATTTTGCGTGTGGGTTAGCTTTCCCTATTACCAGTGTCCCTCGCCATAAGGCGAACACATACTCCGACTTCAGAGGTACTTGTAATTTACGTCCCCAAGTCAAGGACGAGAAGTCAACATTTTAGTCCAACTGTCCGTTGTAGGGGTTGGACACCTTACCTCGGCATCAGCACACCGGATGTTTAAGAACGCGCGTTCCTATCCATTCGGTCATGCTGACCTCCGGACAATGTATATAAGTGAAACCAAATCATAACGGACAGCCAAAGAATATCCCACTCAGACAAAAGCTGAAACGAAGCAGTCAACTTACCGACTCCAAAAATCTGGATACCGGCAGCTCTGGTCGAGTCTGCTTCCTCTGAAGCCAGAGCTAAGTTGACATTGACATCGTCTGCAGACAGGAGAATGACAACATTATTGACATCCGGCCTGTCGCCGTTATTTCTGTTGAAGACCACCGTTCTGAGGAGCTTTAAGGCATCTGCCAGGTTGGAGGCTCCAGGTCGGTACTGCAAGCTGTTGATGGCGTTGTTCATGAGTACCTTGGAGGTGTATGTGTTTAGCTGGAACTGCACGCTGGCCGCGTCACTGTAGGTGACAACCGCAACCCGGATCTCTCCGCTGTCAACGTCGGCGAATTGTAGAAACTCGTGGACAAATGTTTTCATCTCTTGGAAGTTGGTAGGCCCGGTCGTGAAGGAGGAGTCCATGACGAAGACAATGTCTATACTGGCGTCTTGACATTCTGTGAATTATTCATGTTATTAGGTTGTTGTAATTTCTTCGTTCACGCAACCTTAATTATTTTCTCAATGCTATGTACTTTAAAATATATTATCAATCAGCAGTCAAATATAACGTTTATAAAACACTAGCTGACCCGGCCCGGCTTCGCCCAGTCCTTGGTGGGGAGCATCTCATTTAATTCATATAAGTAGTCGTATACGTTCCCGTTCCCGTTACCGACTGTCTGTCTCTCTGTCTGTCTGTCTGTCTGTCTGTCTGTCTGTCTGACCCGGCCCGGCATCGCCCACTCTTGGTGGGGAGCATCTCATTTAATTCATATAAGTAGTCATATAAGTTCCCGTTCCCGTTACCGACTGTCTGTCTGTCTGTCTGTCTGTCTGACCCGGCCCGGCTTCGCCCAGTCCTTGGTGGGGAGCATCTCATTTAATTCATATAAGTAGTCATATAAGTTCCCGTTCCCGTTACCGACTATCTGTCTGTCTGTCTGTCTGTCTGTCTGTCTGTCTGTCTGTCTGTCTGTCTGATCCGGCCCGGCATCGCCCAGCTCCTGGTGTGGAGCATCTCATTTAATTCATATGAGTAGTCATATAAGTTCCCGTTCCCGACTGTCTGTCTGTCTGTCTGTCTGTCTGTCTGTCTGTCTGTCTGTCTGTCTGTCTGTCTGTCTGTCTGTCTGTCTGTCTAATCATTTATTGGCTGCAGTTAGAACAACCTTAGATAAACGAAGACCAACTTACAAAAAGCATTAGAAAGAGCACTTGAAAGATCTTTACATCTTCCCCAACAATTAACTTGGGTAAATGGAGCAGCGGCAGCAGCAGCAGAAGAAGAAGAAAAAGGAGGAGTAGGAGCTGGGAGGAGGAAGAGGGAGGAGGAGGGAGGAGGAGGAGAAAGAGAGAAGAGGAGGATGGAGGAGGGAGAGGGAGGAGGGGGAGGAGAAGAGGAAGAGGGTAGGAGGTGGAGGAGGGGAGAGGAGGAGGAGGAGGAATATAACGCATATGCCTGTAGATTTAATAATGGCTGAAGTTGTTCCATGTCTTCTTAGAGTTGGCGACAGTGTAAAGAAATATAAAATCTTCAAACTTGATAGAGATAAGGTAACTATTATTTATTCATTCTTTAAGCAAAAAAAGATGAGTTACAATGTTATGCATTATGCATTATTTTTATGAAAACTTTGAAAATGCCTTAAAGATTGTATCATTATTTATTATAACTCATATGCCGGTATATAACTATGGACAAAGAGTTTATAAATCTTTGAAAACGATGCCACAATATGACTATAAGTTATACAGAAAAGTTATGCCCCTTGAAATAACTTTTACAGAGTTAAGTCCCCTGAGATATATGAAATTATAATGAAAAATGAAAAATGAAATAATATTGGGTAAGCAGCCGATTTCACACTAAAAAAATATGACAGTGGGCTGCGCTGGAATGAAAGGAAGACGTGTAGAAAATTTCATCTCAATCGGATGGGCCGTTCGCGAGCGCATAAAGGACATAGGGACATACAGACAGACAGACGGAGATCGCCTTTTATATATAAGATTTGATTACAATAGAAAAGATATGTGAACGTAACTGTGAAAAATATTACACGTAAAGAGCAAAGAAAATAAGTGGGCATTTTATATATATATATATATATATATATATATATATATATATATATATATATATATATATATATATATATATATATATATATATATATATATATATATATATATATTGTGACATTATGTTTGTGTGTGAGAGAGAGAGAGAGAGAGAGAGAGAGAGAGAGAGAGAGAGAGAGAGAGAGAGAGAGAGAGAGAGAGAGAGAGAGAGAGAGAGAGAGAGAGAGAGAGAGAGAGAGCAAACATGGGCAGAAAGTAACACTATGTGAAACATTTACAACACAAGCTTTGCGTTTAAAAACAACCCTAATAAACATTCTCATTAGACTTAACCATGAGCTCCGAATATTGACTTCAGGCTCTACTGGGAGACACGTGAGTGACCTTCAAGATAGCATACTGCATATTGTGGCGTGGGATGCAACTCTGGACCTAACTGAGACCGCTGTCACATATATATGCAGTCTTATGAATATGAATTTATCTTAAATATAGGTCTTTCAAAAATGTCTTTATTGTTGTCCTATTATAAATATCAATATGGTATGTGTTTGTGTATATACTGTATACACACATACACGTACAAGTTAAAATGTCAGTTGCTACCATAGGGATGTGAATCGTTGGGCCACCACTGGGCCGCAATGTAATAAGCTTAGGTTACGAGCTCCCTTCCACTGCAGTAGCCGCTTTACTCTGTTGGATAAAACCCAGAGCCCCACCGATCTGGAAATAATTCGGCCCACCACTGAGGACTGAAAAAGAACCACTGCGCTGGCAAGCAAGCGGGCTAACAAGTATGCCGCTAAGGTATATCATGTGACTTACTGAGATCCACACAGGCGCGGTTGGTGGCATTGTTGAGACTGCTCTCTAGCGTGGTGAAGTTCTCCGTCACAAACACCTGCAATTGTCAACACAGTTATAACAGTTAATGGGTAGCTTAACTTCTGTCATTGTTAGTCGGGTGTCCTTTACAGCACATTGCAATGGACCCTGGCGTTTATTATCTAAATGCAGTTTTACCTTCAGTAGTTTGCCACTTTCTGAATGGCCGACGCTCATACCATAGAATTCAAAGCAAAGCTGTTAGCTTCCAGCTCGTCCTGACTCCCAACCCTCGAGGCAATTTGGCGGCGAAACTGCGTGTACCAACTCCTAAGCCACAGACGCCAACACTTCTGTCACTACACAACCCAGTATATACCAGGTCAGGAATATTCTTTGGTCAGCTACAATCTCGTTCCTCTATCGCACAACCTTCCTGTTGTCTGGCGGCCATGATAGGTGCGTACTTTGTCAAGACCTTCCATTCTCCTATATCTGTTGTCGTCGGGCTGTTACGATGGGTGAATACTTTGTCAAGACTTCCCGTTGTCTGATATCTGTCGTCGGGATGTCACGATGGGTGCGTACTTTGTCAAGGCCATCTGTTGTCGGGATGTCACGATGGGTGCGTACTTTGTCAAGGCCATCTGTTGTCGGGATCTCACGATGGGTGCGTACTTTGTCAAGGTCATCTGTTGTCGGGATATCACGATGGGTGCTTACATTGTCAAGATCTTCCATTGTCCTTTATCTGGCGGCGGGATCACGATGGGTGCTAACGTCGCCACGGCTTTCCATTGTCGCTGTTTGTTGTCGTCGGGATGTCACGATGAGTGCGTGTTGGTTGCCAATGTCTTCCATTGCTCACTAACTACAATAATTATAATTTTTGACACTGTCGATGCCGTTGCCTGTTTATCCTTTAATGTCGCCAGACGTCTTCGACATTTGCTAGCAATTGTCTCAGGCAGAAAAACAAAACACCAGTGACAAAAACATCGTTGACAAAACATCGTGGTGAATTAAATAATAGATTGTGTTATTAGGGTTGTATATGATCTGACACTAGCATGAAGGATCATGGTAGCGGGCGGTGACGATTCTTGCCAGACCACCTGATTTCTAGGACTCGTAAGTATCCGTGCTCTTCGATATCTTCCGAGAGAGACTGAGAACGTTTGTGCATGTTCTCAGTGCCGAGACTTTGGATGATTCTGGCCAGTTTTGGGGAGGATCGGGGATTTTTCTTCAAACGTTTGATAATTTCGTGTGGCTGATTAGGCCAGGTTTTCCGGTAATTCAATTTTAATTCACCGCAACAGACGTCACGAGGCTATATTTAGCTTTTAGCAGCTATATATAGCGTAGTTAGCAGCTATATAAAGCACTGGCGGGGGATCTCCGTTCAATTAAAGTTTTTTTCAGTGCGTTTGGGTTAGGGTTAGGGTTAGGGTTAGAACCCTAACCCTAACCCTAACCAACTCACACACATAACTAAACCATTTGCTGCACACCGACAACGTTATTCCAGTCAAGGTCATACACACCGAGATACAGCGCGAATAAGGGAACTCCAAGATATGACGTGTGCCCTGGAATTCCCCTTGTTTGCGGTGAATTAAAATTGAAGTATCGGTTTTCCCCACAACCACACATGTTCAGACACAAGCTCTCTCTCTCTCTCTCTCTCTCTCTCTCTCTCTCTCTCTCTCTCTCTCTCTCTCACACACACACACACACACACACACACACACACATGTAGGCATGTAAGTAGGGAATGGGGCAGGCAATAGTCGCGAACCTTCCTAAGCATAAACAGGACACAGACAAAACTGTGACATCGTGTATTGACATTCTTACCTGATACTCGTTCTGTGGAGATAGACAGAAATAATGTAATTATAATGTGCACTGTGACATTTTTTGTTATAACTGACATTTCAGCTACTAACTAATGATTTTTCAGCTACTAACAGTTACTATTTCAACTATTAATTAATGGCGTTTCAGCTACTAACATTTCAGTTACTGACATTTAGTTACTAATTAATAACATCTCAGTCACTAACTAATGACATGTCATCTACTAAATGATAACATTTCAGTTATTAACTAATATTTCAGCTACAAACTAATGACTTTTCAGGTACTAACACTTAACATTTCAGATACAAATTAATGGCGTTTCAGAAACTAACATTTCAGTTACTGACATTTTAGTTACTAACAACATTTCAGTTACTAATACTTCCGTTACTAACTAATTACATGTCAGCTACTAACTACTGACTAATATTTCAGCTACTAACTAATAATATTTAAAGTTCTAACTAATAACATTTCACTTACTAACTATTAACATGTTAGCTGTTAACTAATAACATTTCAGTTACTAATTCATTATTAGAGGCATTAACGTCTAGGCTTGGGTGCTAACTAGAAATAAAACAATCACATGTCATTTTACATAGACATGACAATAAAAGATTCGTAAAAACAGCGTTAGATTTTGACATAAAGGTGGCACACGCAAAGTCTGAACAGTAAATTACCCTTGTTCACACCTTGGTGAGTTTTTGTATTGGTGCTAGCCCCATATTTATATAGTTAATCGGCACCTGACTGGTCACGCGGTCAATATCACGACAGCCGATTGTATTGTCCAGTACATTTCCTTGTGTCCACTATTTCTGGTTCGAGTCACCAAGGAGAAGTCCGATCAGTTTTTTTTTTTTTTTATCCCACCCCCTCTCTTTACCTCGAAAGGTATTCGAACACATGGCCACTAGGTTCAAGAGCAAACATTCTGGTCATTGGACCACTATGGCTCCACGGGTACCACAAGGCAGGAATAAGCAATGGGAAATGGTTCATGGTATTGAAGTGAAGAGATAGGTAGGTTTATGATTAGGTTACTTAATCTAACAAATGTTGGATACGTGGTACAATAAGACACAAATGTTGGATTTCTGTATGGTACAATCACACATAAATGTTGGATATCTAGATGGTACACTAACACACTAATGTTGGGAATCTACGTGGTACAATGACAAAACATTTGTATATTTGGGGAGGATCGGGGTTTGTTTTTTTTTTCCTTTATAATAAAATAATATTAAAAAATTGGATATCTACATATCATAGTCAAGATTTCTTTGGGCACGATATGGAAAGATATAAACCAGGGAGCTTGGTAACAACTGGCAAGATTACGGGGTGACATGGGGAAGTCAGAGCCACATATCTGAATGGCTTGGCCACATGGCATGGTTGAGACAAGAATACAGAGCTAATCCACGACTCTGGTAATCGTGTGAGATGGCGAAACAAGACCGCCCGCGCTTGCCGGCATGGCGCAAGATATTGATAATGACACGAGAATGTTGGCATGACATTGTGATATGGAGGAACATCGGTAGCAGAAATCATTGGCATCACAAGCGACAGAAGGATATGGACAGATATGATCACCAACACCACAAAACATGGACTGTTAGTAGAATGAGCTTTTAAAATAAAATGTATGTGAATGTACACAAAATCTGAAAGTGATAAAATATACTACAGTTTAAGAAAATATAAGGCAAGAAAAAGATGACTATTTTAAGAACATATTACCTGGTTTTTCATACTGGCAATCTTCTTCATTTCATAGATGTCTGCTTGTTTGGTGACCCCGATAACATAGATGTTGATGCCCATTTTTTTAGCCCGATTGGCTGATTGGATCGTCAGATCTGGCTCTGTGGGTCTGTGGATGCAAATGGCAAAACCAGTTGCTTCCTTTGGTGAGGTTATTGAGAAACATCATAGTAGACTTGTATCTTACCTACTGCCGTGGTTGACTGGAGTTCTAATCCCTCGTGATGAGTGTTAGCATGGCCGAAGGGATAAGAGCACTTGTTCTTAAATATCCGGTGTGCTGATACCGAGGCAGCGAGTTCAACCCTACATCAGTCAAAATTTTGATTTCTCGTCCTTGACTTGGAGACGTAAATTACAAGTACCTAAGATGTCGTAGAGCAGTGGTTCTCAACCTTTTTTTGGCCCGAGCCCGCCTTCACCATATTTTCAGAACATCATTCCCCCCCCCCACCCCCTTTCACATTTCCTACCTAAACATCCCCCACCCCTACACAGTACACGTGATTTGTGGGTCTACTTACTTTATAAATTGAATTTTAGAAGGACGAGACGTGCATAACTGTAAAGTATGAAGGGAAAAGCAATATCAAGTAATCGGTTCTTGTATTAACGCGATCTTGAAATGATCTTCATCCCCCCCCCCCCTGGAAACCCTAAAATTCCCCCCTGGGAGGGGGAATTCCCCACCGGTTGAGAACCACTGTCGTAGAGCGTTCAACAGATGGCAAGGAATACTGGTATTAGGGAAAGCCAATCCACACGCAAAAATCTACAGTTCAAAGCGAGGGAACCAAACAAAAACAAAAACAAACAACAGAGCAAGTTGGCTGTGAGGGACTGTGATTGTAAAAGTCCTCAGGACCAGTCTAAGGGAAGGCGCGACCATGTTGGATGTCCGTCCGTGAAGTCTCTCGTGGGGAGGTGACAGGCCGTCTGCTGTCACCATCATAACATTAAGTTAGCTGCATGTCCGTTACAGGGCGTTGCGATCAACCCCAGCACTTATTCGCTGTTTGTGGACTTCGAACTCTTGACCTGGTATGTCGGGTAGGGGGGGGGTGGAAAAGGGGGGGGGGGGTGGAATGGGGGAAGGGGAGTGTAGTGAAACGGCATTCGTTAACCCCTAAGCCACAGACGGAAACGCCACCCTAAAAAATGTGTGAAATAAGTTTCTCGGGTACTTTCAGAGTACACAATTACCTCAGTCTGTCTGTCTGTCTGTCTGTCTGTCTGCTCTGTCTGTCTGTCTCTCTCTCTCTCTCTCTCTCTCTTCTCTCTCTCTCTCTCTCTCTCTCTCTCTCTCTCTCTCTCTCTCCTCTCTCTCTCTCAGTCTTAGATAAAGAAACTTCTGAACCTTAAGTTCTCCCCCGATGTGTCTCCACCTTGCCGTGGTGGGGGAGCTTTGCGTGTCCCCATCGACCCCATGTGCTGCCGATGGGTGGAAAACTACATATCGGACGGCTCGTGGGATAGGGACCAGACTAAGAGAGACACAACCTGTGCTCTGCAGGTAAGACTGAGGATAGCAGTCAAAATCAGGCAAACGATCCCTAAATCTCAGTCCGGGACATAACTCTAAGGCTCCCATCCGAGGTGTATGGCTGAACGTCTCTAAGCCATAAACTCTCGGAAGCGAGAGCCTGGCCGACACAAACCTACATCAGAATTGTGATGATGTGCTGAGACGCTACATGCTCGGCGCAGATTCGTTCGATGCTCTTAGCTGGGGGATATGGGTATCCCCGGATGAAAGGGCCTGACCGTTACTCGCCCACAGACGCACGGAGGTAAGGTGCTGAGCCGGCAGCACATGTAGCCTACCTCGTGAGCGAGTACAAAAGGTGGAAAAACACCTCGGTCGCACGTCTCGCAGACGTCCGATAGTCTGTAACCACACTCATGGAGTGAGTGTAGTCAAAGGTGGAAAATTGTCTCGTTGACACGAAATGGAACGCCTGTCTTGCGAATCCATTACGTGGCAGCCCGAAGCGAAAGCTTGCTGTGTGGAAGCCGAAACAAGAGTCTCGAAACCCGAGGAAGGCTAACCTCATTAAAAAATGCCCGCCTGAAGTCGGAAGTGTCGTCCTACGGGTGGCAAACTAAAAATTGACACTACGCAATTACGTCCGAGTGAAATGTCTCGTCCGAATGTCTCTCGTGCTAGGAACAGCTCTGACTACCTAGTTTCCGAATGCCGCTCTTGTTCGGAACAGCTCTGACTAGGTAGTTTTCCGAATGTCTGTCGTGCCTGGAACAGCTCTGACGGGCGCAACGACAAGCACATGTCCGAAAACTCGCTGAGTGGATACCGTCTGCAAACCTGTCTGGTTTGTGCGGGAATGGCCCGGGGCAAACGAAATGACCAATATATTGAAGTGAGGATTTAAAGCAGCCATGAGCAGGACGTGACGATTTCCCTCGGTGAGCCCAGATCCAGGGCGTTATGTGTCGGCCCTGCAACTATGGAAGCAACCTTGGATGGCGGAAAATGCTATGGACTGTCCCTGCCTTCCTTTGAGGGATGACCGTTGTCTTCGACCGTTCCAACTTGGCCAGCATGGTTGTAGATGGCACCACAAAAGTGAGAGTCTCCCAGGAATGCTACCTGGTCAAAAAAGCACGCTAAAGTCGATGTGTTGGCCTACGGGTTTCGGCCCAAGGGCGCATAACGGACACACCGCAATCACATCTGAAAAAACACTCCGGATGAACGAAAAGAAGAAGAAGAACCTTAAGTTGACAGTTTATATTAAGTTTCAAGTACATCTACTTTCCGCATGTTTCCGCTCCATGATCAGCGTCCTAATTCCGCCCCTCCCATCCCTCCTCTCCTTCTCCCCCACAATAAAATAACGGGACCGGCTTGAATTCAGGCGGTCTCTATTGCTTTGAACTGAAGCCTAGTCCATAAATGTCTTCCTACTTCTATTGCACTGAACTGATGTTTGCGTGTGGATTAGCTTTCCCTATTACCAGTGGTCCTCGCCATCAGGCAAACACACTCCGACTTCAGAGGTACTTGTAATTTGCGTGCCCAAGTCTAGGACGAATTCAGTGGGTTTAAGGCCGGCTCTGTAAACACCCAGACAGATAAGGTTCCAGTTCCCCACCAGGACATCTCACAGGACTTCGTGGGGCAACACAATATTAGTGTTTTTAACTTTCTCCTCTCTCGGTTCTGGTCATATAGAACTGTGCATACAAGTACTGACATGGTTCCTTGGGAACTACTTCAAGTACTGGCATAGTTCCTAGGGGAATAATTCAAATGCCGACATAGTTTCCTTGGTAACTAATTCAAGTACTGACACAGTTTCCTTGGGACCTATTTCAAGTTTTGACACAGTTTTGGGAACTACTTCAGCCCCTTGGAACCGATCAACAAGTCAACCTTTAATATACTCCTAATTTGCTGTCAATGAATCAAGGAAAACGAGACCGTAGACTCGGCAAGTTTTACTAGAACAGAATCACAAGTCACAGAATAGACAACAAAATGGACGTTGCGGCCAAAACCTTCGTCAGCACACCAACACACATACACTGATGCAACTACATTTAAAAAATCTACTCACACATATATGGAAAAGTACTGACTTTATACAAAAGAGGGGGCTGAGTGGTCTCGAGGTATGGTGTCCGCCTCGAGTGCTGTAAGTCCCGGGTTCAAGCCCCGGCGAGGGCCGGGATTTTTTCACGTGGACTTCTAGTAACAAAATCTTCCCTGGTCTCTGAGTTGTGAGATCGGAAGCCCTTGTGTATTGTTGCGCACATAAAAAAATCCCATGGCAGTTGGAATTCGAAAATGAGTAGCCTAACGGCGATGCCCGGACACAATTTCTACCCAAAGTATTTTCAGGATCCTCGCCGGTGCTACGGAGTTCGTGCACTGAGCTGAGATTTTCCGGACCCAGGCTTGAGTTAGGAGTAGAACGGAGCACTTATGAGTTACACCCGTGTGCCATGATGTTGATCCGTCGACTAAACTAAACTAAACTATATTTGACAAAGGCTTAAGCCCCAACATCCATTCTGTCACTTGTTCGTAATCTGGCATACCGCTGTCTAAACACAACTGCGGGAGATTTGGAAGCAGACCGCCTTGTGCTGATGTTCATACGATGGTATGAATGCCGGTCGTTCACGGAATAATTGTAAATTACTGAACGTAAACTTGCCAAGAAATCACAAATAGCCAAACAAAAAATGCTGGAGTTGACTGCGACGTTCTGTAAAGGATATGCTACTAACTTCCTGAACAGTGTTACCTCTGCTAGTATTATATTCATGGTTGTCACGCGATAATTCAACAGATATACTCTACTCACACTCCGTCAGTAACAATCATGAGCAGTTTTGGCACTGATCCGTTGCGGCCAAACTGAGCGAACATCTCAATGGATTTGTCGATGGCCATGTCAGTTCTTGTTTCTTCGTCCGGATAATCCAATCGTCGAGTTTCTGAAGGAGAATAATAATCCAGCAATGGATAATATTATTTGCTATATGAAACTGGGCATGAATACATACATTTAGCCGTGCTGTTAAATAATATAATATATTTATAAATAACATCTAACCCGCGGTAGTGTAATAGCAAGACGCTTGCCTTTCGGACCTGCGGTCATGAGTTCGAATCCACATTGGGACGGATTTTACAAATTGACAAGCACTCGCTCGTCAACGCACTCTAAAATATTTACCAGGAAATGTCTTAGGAAAGCGAAGACGACCTGCGTGATATTGACCGTATCGATCCTATAGTGTCGATTAATCTATTCAAATATGACTCGACCACCATATTCCCACGGCGCGTAAAAGAGCCCTTTACTTGTTTATATAATAAATAATTTAACATCAGTGACATCAATATTGAATTGCGGACAATAATAATCACTACACACATCTGGCCTATAGCACTATACGGCTCTGAAACTTGAACTCTAGAGACGGAAAGAACATGGAAATTGTTGAGAAGTGGTTATATTACTTGATGCAAAGAGTAACCTAGGCAGAAAAGAGATAGGGTTAACAATTTCTTTGAGACATTGGAGAAAATAGATAACAATTTGACATCACAACAATGGTTGGTCGCAACAGATGACACAGACGTCTAATACTGAAAATACTGGAGGACGAGATCAAAGTCCCGGGGAAATCATCACACAAGCACGTAAGGACATTGGGGCACAGAACTGTGCGGAACCAAAGGGACTTGCTGAGAATATGGGGCAGTTGAGAAGGGACATGGTCTGGCGATTTCAACACCGTTTTCGGGCCGATTGACCTCTCGAATTATTGTATTCGTCCTATAAGACGCAAGAATAGAATATATAATACTTTAAAATTCAAAACAATATTTTCCCGTAGTGAATTTGAGTAACAAAGACACATACAATAGATTGCTCGAATTATTGTCTGGCATATATTGCTGTGTCTTGTCAAGTATATACTGCAGAAATCACACAACATAAACTAACGGCATTAGTCCTTCCAGCTAAAATATAAAACATACATATTCACACATTAATTTGGATTGTCTACCAGAGTAATTTTATACTAGCAAGTCTTTCTGTTTGTACAAAGTTGGTTTTTGTAAATGAATGACTTTTGTCTCTGCCAGCTTTAACATCCTACCATTTTATGTGTTAAACAACAACACACGAAACGTAAACGAATCTTAAAGTTGCACAAAGGCGAATCTGTGCATGTCTGAAATATTCTAAGACATGAAGCAACACCAAATAGAGCACTAGAAGCCACATGTGCACACACACACATCTAACACTATGTACACACATACACAACTATTGCTACATCCTAACATGGGATTATAGAGAGCTCCACAAGTATACGGAATGGAATGATTAGGAAGCCTCAAGACCAGTCTAGGAGATTAAATACTTGATGATGATGATGATGATGATGATGATGATGATGATGATGATGATGATGATGATGATGATGATGATGATGATGATGACGACGACGACGACGACGATTACGAGCCATTAACACGTATAGTGCTAGGACCCACTTTAAGGGACCGACCGTCACTGAAGGGTCGTATGACCAGTATAATGCTAGCCGTCTTGTCTGTTCACCAGAGACATGTCTGGGGTGCATGTTATGAGGTTCGGTCGACCCCACATCCATACATCTTTCTGCTGATGAATGTATCCATGGTGATTTCATGTTTGCCTTCATCTTCCGCCTCTGTGTGTGCGTGTGTCTCAACTTCTCTGTTGAGCTCTGTTTCATTGTTCTGTCACCTTTGTTTCTCTCTCTCTCTCTCTCTCTCTCTCTCTCTCTCTCTCTCTCTCTTCTCTCTCTCTATCTCTCTCTCTCTCTCTTCTCTCAGTCCTCTTTTCTCTTTCTCTCTCTCTCTCCCTCTCTCTCTCTCTCTTTCTCTCTCTCTCTCTCTCTCTCTCTCCTCTCTCTCTCTCTCTCTCTCTCTCCACTCTCTCTCTCTCTCAACATACGTTATCAACATTTTATTTGCGGCGGAGACAGGTGATATATAACATAGCGGGACCGCACTCCTGTTCCCCCCATCACCTCATCCTACAGCGCGAAAATGACAGGATCATATCCGCTAATTGACATAAAATGACATATTAAATCCACCCAGGCTGACTGTCAAAACCCGGCCCGGAATTCAAATATTCCCACGCCCCTGACATTTGTTGACATGCTTGAACCCTTGCCCTCGCGGAACATGATGTGCACGCTAAGAAGGATCCGCAGTCATAACCTGTAGTCGAGACTACACAACATGGACCAGGCATTTCCGTGCTGTTTACATACTCCCCCAAACAAGACCCGGACCGAGAGAGGGTGGCAGCATCGCTGCGCCTCCGACATGCAGGTTATGTTTGATCTGGTAAGCATGTTTGGTTTATCTCTGAGTCTGCCCCAGTATTTGGACATGCGAGTTTGTTTCCTGGTTAGCTCTGTGACGGGAGTTCCCATGTATTACCCCGTTGAATATTTAATATGACAGTCACGTTCGTGAATGTGAGCGTGAGAGCGTGTGACTTTAATACAGTATTTGCTACGAAAAGAAACAGCCAATTGCCGAGGCATAACATCAGGATACGTCATCCCTGGACCTCTCTGTACGCTTTTCTCTTTCAGTCGTAACATAAGTCTGTGAGAACATGTCGTCACTTGGTAAATTAAACTATCAATACATGTCAATTTTATTTTTCGCTCGCTCGCTTTGAACTAAGCGTAGTCCAAAAACACTACTTCTAGTAGTGCTGAAATGAATTTTGCTTGGTAGATTAGCTTCCCCTTTTAACAGTTTCCCTCGCCATCAGGCGAACCCACTCCGACTCAGAGGTTCTTGTAATTTACGTCTCCACGTCAAAGAATAGAGATCAATATGTTAGTCTAGCTGTCCGGTGTAGGGACTGAACCCCTTACTACAGCATCAGCACACCGGATGTTTAAAAACACGCGTTCTTATCCATTCGGTCATGCTGACCTCCTATGTCAAATTGTGAAAAGAAGTATGTCAGACATTCCGCTTGATAAAAGATATGGTTAGAACATTTCAGTTGTGAACAGAAATCTGTCAGAACATTTATATTGTGAGAAGAAATATGTTCTAATATTGTATTTTTGAAGTGAGCCAACAAAGGATAGTCAGTTACGAGCATCAAACAATGTTGCAGTATGAGTCTCTGTTTACAGTATTGTTTTAATGTTACAGTATGAGTCTCTGTTTACAATATTGTTTTAATGTTACAGTATGAGTCTCTGTTTACAGTATTGTTTTAATGTTACAGTATGAGTCTCTGTTTACAGTATTGTTTTAATGTTACAGTATGAGTCTCTGTTTACAGTATTGTTTTAATGTTTGCAGTATGAGTCTCTGTTTACAGTATTGTTTTAATGTTACAGTATGAGTCTCTGTTTACAGTATTGTTTTAATGTTACAGTATGAGTCTCTGTTTACAGTATTGTTTTAATGTTACAGTATGAGTCTCTGTTTACAGTATTGTTTTAATGTTACAGTATGAATCTCTGTTTACAGTATTGTTTTAATGTTACAGTATGAGTCTCTGTTTACAGTATTGTTTTAATGTTACAGTATAAGTCTCTGTTTACAGTATTGTTTTAATGTTACAGTATGAGTCTCTGTTTACAGTATTGTTTTAATGTTGCAGTATGAGTCTCTGTTTACAATATTGTTTTAATGTTGCAGTATGAGTCTCTGTTTACAATATTGTTTTAATGTTGCAGTATGAGTCTCTGTTTACAATATTGTTTTAATGTTGCAGTATGAGTCTCTGTTTACAATATTGTTTTAATGTTGCAGTATGAGTCTCTGTTTACAACTGTTTACAATATTGTTTTAATGTTGCAGTATGAGTCTCTGTTTACAACTGTTTACAATATTGTTTTAATGTTGCAGTATGAGTCTCTGTTAACAATATTGTTTTATTGTTGCGGGTCCTTTGCAGGACGTTGCAATCAACCCCATCCCGGGTTGATTTCCCAGGTAATTTTATGCTCGGTAGCTGGCCATTGTTATCTGAACGAGAAGTCAACGTTGAAACACAACTGACTGGTGTAGGGAAGGAACGCATACATCGCCGTCAGCAAACCAGAAATGTAGGCGCAAGCACATGAAGCTCCGTGGACACGCAGACCTCTTATAATATGAAGTTAGGAAACCTATTCTCTGCCACAAGATGGGTTTTGAGAAGTCACTCTTATAGTATTCATCATCATCATCATCATCATCATCATCAGCATCATCATCATCATCATCATCATCATCATCTGGACTGGTCTATTCGGAACTGTTCCTCCATAAACCTTTTGAAACCCCTTTCTAAAATATTAATTCAATTGGAACAAATGAGTTTTATAATATTCAACTGGACAAATTAATATTGTACTATTCAACTGGAAAATGGGTATTATAATATTCAATTGGATAAATGAGTATTATAAAATTTAACTGGAATAATGAGTACTATAATATTCAGTTGAAGAAATGCGCATGTTGTATAAGGGGCGTTCATTGAAATCCGTTCGTGCCGCACCGCGCGTAATTGCGTACGTTGAACATGATCATGTCATAGTCATGTGATAAGTACTGACCAATGAATAAAAGAGCAAGTGCTTATCGTCCCATGATGCATAGGTTCTGTTTCTGACCGTTGAGAAAATGGCCGGGTTGATCTAAAATCCGTCCAAAGAAGCTCAAAGAGCGGTGATTCAGTTTCTTTCATTTGAAGGATGTCGACCAGTGGACATTCATCGAAGAATGCAGGCAGCGTACGGTAACAAATGTGTGTCGAAGACAACAGTGACAGACTGGGCACGAATGTTTCGGAAAGGACGTCAGTTCACGACAGATCTTCGACGGCCGGGTCAAGCGCATATTGTTGCAACAGAAAAAAACCATCGCCAAAATTGATGCAGCAGTACAGATGAACCGTTGTCGAAGCATACGTTCGCTAGCGAAAGAATTTGATGTGTCAATTGGGACAATTCAAAAGGTCGTTCGTAAGAAACTGCAATATCGGAAGGTGTGTTCACAGTGGGTACCACGGATGTTGACCGACCACCAAAAAGAGGAACGCATGGGATGGTGTTTGAACCACTTGCTGCGTTACAGAGTGGAGGGTGATGCATTTCTCTTCCGCATAGTGGCAGGTGATGAATCATGGTTTCACCACTTTGAGCCGAGCAGCAAAAGAGAGAGCATGCAATGGAAGCATGCTGGATCACCAAAAGCCAAAAAATTCAAGTTACAGGTTTCCGCTGGTAAGGTTATGCTGAGCGCATTTTTTGACCATGAAGGGCTATTGTTGGCCGACTTTAAAGAACCTGGTGTCAACATCAACTCTACCCACTACTTGCAAACACTAGACAAGCTGCAAAAAGCCATCAAGAATAAACGACCCGGCATGCTTTCTCGCGGTGTGATTTTGTTGCACGATAATGCTCGTCCGCATGTCGCAAAGATTGTGCAGGAAGCATTAGCAAGGAAGAAGTGGGAAATTCTGCAACATCCAGCCTATAGTCCTGATTTGTCACCATGTGATTTTCATTTGTTCGGACCTCTAAAAAAGCTCTCAAGGGGCAACGATTTCACACAGATCCAGACGTAATGAACGCGGTAAACACTTGGTACACTGAGCAAACACAATCCTTTTTTGCGGACGGCATTCGCCGCCTACCTAAGCAATGGGATGCTTGCCTGAATGCCTACGGCGACTTCTTCTGACCAACCCATGGTGCATAATTCATTCAAAATGAATGCTTTGTTTAATTCTACCACATCTGTTAATGTTTCGTTCATGCTTTTGTAATAAAGCCATTGGAACGGATTTCAAATGAACGCCCCTAATAATATTAAGCTATGAAAACGAGTCTGTTATAATGTAATGTTGTAATATTAAAATATGACAATGAGTCTGTTATAATGTAATGTTGTAATTATTAAAATATGACAATGAGTCTGTTATAATGTAATGTTGTAATATTAAGCTATGACAATGAGTCTGTTATAATGTAATGTTGTAATATTAAGCTATGACAATGAGTCTGTTATAATGTAATGTTGTAATATTAAGCTATGACAATGAGTCTGTTATAATGTTATGCTCGGAAAATGGAGGTCAGCATGGCCGAATGGATAAGATCACATGTTCTAAAACTTCCGGTGTGCTGATGCGAGGTAGCGGGTTCACCCCCTACACCGGTCAGTTGGAATAAAATGTTGACTTCTCGTTCTTGACTTGGGAACGCAAATATCAAGTACATCTGAAGTCGGAGTGGGATCGCATGATGGCGAGGGACATTGGTAATGGGGAAAGCTAATCCATGCGCAAAAATCAGTCCAGGGCACTATAAGTAGTAGCAAGTGTATGGACTAAGCTTGAGTTCAAAACGAGCGAAGGTTTAAGAAAAAAACTTCGCGGAAAGTGAGTCTATCAGAATAAAGAAAAAAACTTCGCGGAAAGTGAGTCTATCAGAATACAAAGTTAGAAAAATAAGTCTGTTGAAGTATGTAGTTAGAAACATAAATATCTGTCTTGTTTACATAATACAGATAAATGGCAAGTTTAAAACAAAACAAAAAGAGAATTCTAATGATCTCTCTCTCTCTCCTCTCTCTCTCTCTCTCTCTCTCTCTCTCTCTCTCTCTCTCTCTCTCTCTCTCTCACACACACACACACACACACACACACACACGCACACACACACACACACATAAATGTAACAGTGACATTGGTGAAGAAGTTCCCGTGCGAACTATTGTTATTTTCTTTATGGAGATTCTATTTGACACCTTTCGGGAGTAACAATGTAATCCTGACTACACGATGGTGATGTTTCGTTAACGGAGATTCCATTTAACACCTTTCCGTGGTTACAGTTTAATTACGTCGACACGAAGCGCAAATGTCAATAATAGACATTCACTCGGAGAATCCCACTTGAAAGCGTTCGCATTTGCTCTGACAACAACGGAGCACAATCCATGTTTCTGGCTCATTCTCTAGCACTTCTTGTGCAAATATGTATGGGTGCAGGATGAAACCCTATAGCGAGATTGGCGGCCGAAGTCACTCCGTGGATTCTTGTGTCAACCAGATGGATTCTGTATGTCAATCAGATGGATTCTGTATGTCAACCAGATAGATTCTGTGTGTTAACCAGGAAATGGATTCGCCTATAAATATGTTCATCCATGATCCCTCTTCTCTCTTCCTCTTTTGAGAGTGCGTCACATCTGGTTGTGCCCTGAAGGTCGGAGTTTTCCACTTCAGCATGCAGGTGTGTGAGGTTTGCCTCCTCTAGATAGATTCCAGCCCAGGTAACGAGCTCTATCCACCACGTGGGCAGATTCTCTTTCCCAACAAGTTTTTCAGGCCTTACGCTCACTCTCTGCGATTTCCATCTGCCGTGGGAGTTGTAATGTGAACAATTTGCATACGTGACCTCCTGTTTGTCGCCCTTATCCGAGATTTGTTATCTGACCTCACTACCAAAGAGATCAGGTGAGCTGCTTTAGATAAAAAGGGTTATTGTGGAAATGCCAGCACATTGCTGGGATAGACCTCTGTACTGTCGGAGCCTGAGCCGACACCGAAACTTCTCAGCCACGGCGGGCCCCTATCCATCATTCTATCCCTTACCAGAGAAATTAAACTGGTAGGACTGCAGGACAGCTGTATAAGTGCAAAGAGTACATCAACGGGCATTGGAATTGTTTGGCTTTACCAGAACACACAATCACAAGTGACAGAATGGACGTTGCGGATAAAGCCTTCGTCAGCGCACACACAACATATAGACATTGGTACAATTACATAGAAAATATCTACAAATGTCTTAGTTGATGTGTATCCAGCATCAGAACTGGGTCAACAGAAGAAACATTGCTGGAGCCTACACACGACGAGTGTGATGTGCACAAATAGTGTGGTCTACCGGGACAGTTCTGCTGATGATATTCCTTCATTCCAACGTCTTCGACCATCTAGCATCATTTGTCTCTATCTTCCTGTGTCTCTTCTATCATTGATCTGTCCAGTCGCCACGATGTTCGCCAGTGCCTGTCTTCTCATCGTGTGACGAAAGAACTCTGTCACATTCTTATAACAATCTGAAATGATCTACTTTCATCAGCCTTTTCCAGACAGTCGTTGATAGTTGTGGGGTCGGTAAATAGTTAAGAGGCGGACGTGGAGTCGAACCAGGGTTCGACACCAGCTCTCGACGCTCGCTAGGGGAGGGTAAGACTGGTAGATTAATATTCTATGCAATCAGGCCTACAGGAAGTGGCTTTCTAACACGTCACATATACCCATGGCACGTTTCTGCTACGGGACTTGTTTTTAAGTTAGTGAAATTACCCGAGAGGCGTGGATAGACACACACACACACACGCACACATATACACACGCGCGCGCGCGCACACACACGCACACACACATAGCACACGCAACGAAGACAGTATGAAACAACCCAGAGCTGGACTAAAGTAGTGATTTCTCGTCCTTGGCTTGGTGACGTTATTAACAAGTACCTCAGAATTGGGAGTGGATTCTCCTGGTGGCGAGGGACACTGGTAATATGGAAAGCTAATCGACATGCAAAAATCAATCTAGTGCACTCCATATTAGTGGCAACTACTAAAAAGCAGTACTGCGTGTATGACTACGCTTGAGATCAAAGCTAACCAGCATTCCAAAATAAAACAACCCCAGAATAGTTGTACAGAGTAAGTTTTGTTTACCAAACGGCACTGACCTGACAACACCCTGTTCTTGTCCCCGGTGAGGTCGATGGTGGCCCTGATGCCTCCGCTGAAGAGGATGAGGCCCACGTGAATCTCGTCCTCGCTGATGTTCATGGGCGCCAGCAGGTTGCTCACCGACATCTTCTGTTTCTCGAAGTTGACTTTGCCCATGCTGTTGGAGCCGTCGATGGCCAGGATCAGGTCCAGGTTTGTCACGCATTCTGTGTGCATATACGCATGAAATATGACATTCTGTGTACACATACACATAAACTATGGTACTCTGTGTACACATACACATGAAATATGGCCTTCTGTGTACACATACACGTGAAATATGGCATTCTGTATACACATACACATGAAACATGGTATTTTGTGTATGACATATATAACGTGTGGGCGTCTCCGTGGGGAAGTGGTCCAGTAGTCTGCCTCGCGCTACGAAGGTTGCGGGTTCGAGTCCGAGCTACGTATTTTGGTTCACGAGTGCATTTTTCTCGGAGACCCATGTGGGTCGTCGCTGGAGCTACGGAGTTCGTGCTTTGTGCGACACTTTTCGACAGGCCACCCTGCGGAAAGAGACTCAGCCATTTGGGACAAACCCCGATGCAATGAAGTCGTCCTCTCGACTTTTAAGACTGTTTTAAGTCACCTAAACATGAAATAAACCCATTTTGTGTACACATAAACTTGAAATGTATCACTTATCTGTACAGAAAAATATGTGACATACGTAAGTATTTTGTGTACAAATAAAGATGCAATAAGAATTGTGTGTACGAATACTATTGACATAAATAACTATTATGTGAACAGATAAATATGAAATAAATGAGTATTATTTTTACAATAAAATGGTGACATATATCAGTACCCTGTGTACAAATAAATACAAAACAAATCAGTATTCTGTATTGATGTAATCATGTAGTTTGTATACAGAAGCGCTGTTGCACCAAGTTCATCCTCATCTCGACCTCTCGCTGCATCATCGAAGACATCGTGCTAATAGACACTAGTTTAGTTAAGGGATGGAGAATGGACCATAATCTCCGCTATTATGAAACCTTGGGGAGTAGGAATTGTGCACCCGGTGGAATAGTGAGAGGGTCCCGTCAATTCTTCGTGGTAGACGATCTGCACCAACGTCTTGCATACTCATGAGTTAGCTCCGAACAAGTAGATGTTTGTCTAACACGATGCGACCCAACCACGACACGTCAGATGTGTCATTACTTTGAGCAGCAGTGACCAAGTCGCCGCTGTTGGGTGAGCACAACAATATCATCGTGTGACATTTCAAGTGGCGTACATGCTTCTCTGCAGATCTCTGTCTTTGGTGTTCTAGATCAATTCTTTTAGTGCATTTCTCCATGCCGTCTGCTTGGACCTTCAAACATTAGTTCCTACCTGATGAGGATGTCCTAAGACAGCCACTAACGTCGTTCTTTTACTCCGAGCTGCTTTGGTTTATGAGGGCATAGAAAGATATTATACTAGTTTTCCCTTACCTTCCCCCATCCGCCCGGGGCCCATCACCTTTGACAGAGTTTCCCACTGTCGGGACAAGTGAGTGCCTTTGTCTGCTTAGTTGCAGTTGTCCACTAATTTTGGTGGATACTCCGACTCCTACACCAACTGGTGGAGCAGTTACTCATATTATTGACCAAACCAAAACCACCTGCCGGTCTCTCTGGCTGTGGGGTTACAACACTTTCTCTCTGTAATCCCGTTTATCACGCAGAGTCTCGTAGCGGAGCGAGAGCTGAGGCGGTTCGACCCCCGCTCGTGACTTGCGGGATACTGAGCCGGCCGCTCAGAAAGCAATGGCAAACTACTGAGCGTAATCTTGCCAAGAGATCAACATACAGCTGAAAGATGCTGGTGTTGACAGCTAGTCCTGTAAAAAGGATATGCGGATATGCTTTAAAAAAAAAAAAACCCACCTACCTGCCCCTTGGAGTATCTAATCACTTTACAGGCGAGAGCTTTACCCACTTTACCTCGGAGAAAACTGAGGAACAACATGTAACATTACACCCTAACACAATAACAAATGAAACTGTTCATGCCGTGCAGTAAACCACAAGCCTTGTACTCACGTTGTTGATATGTTGTTCCAATGTTGAGAGCCAACACAGAGAGCACAATCACCACCGACGTTGCTGTATTCATATTTGCTTGTTTATTTGTTTGTCAGACTCCTGCGCTTCCTTTCCGTTCTGGTGGATAATCACTGCTTGCTTGCGTCGACTGCTGCACTGTTTGTTTCGGGTGGTTTCTATGACTGCTGGTCTTGTTTCTGCACACGAAACAAAACAAAAAAAAACGGATAAAGAACACATTTCATTAGTCCAAAATATCAGTTTTTATTTGCTTTTACAATCAATTCTGGTTATGAGATCGTCAATAGCACTCGTCTTTCTAAAAATATCTACTATTTTAACATCTTGTTTATAATTTTTTTTTTTTTAAACTGTTCTCACTACAATTGTGGTGTAGATGTTTTCAGTTAAGTGGACCAATTTACTAAAACCCCTATATAACTCATAATGTTCTACAATGTCTTATGTTAAACACAATCGAAGGCTTTGCTTTCGTGTATAAAATCAGCATGCAGATATGCACTGCACTCTGCATTTCTCACAGATGTTTCACATATAAAAACTATCATACCTTGCATATCATACTTTGTATCTCTGCCTTGTATGAAACCAGCCGATCAATGTATGCGCAATGATTTCTCTTGCTATTTCAATGAACTCCATGAGTTCGCCCATCAGTTGATATTTCCAACAATGTTTGCACAGAGACGTGCATTGACTGAGTACTCACTCGCGTCTCTTTGCTGCCCATGCGACCACCCAGCAGTGTTCACTTCTCGATAAGTGTTAAGTATTGATGTGTGGTTGCTTTTTTAAAAACGTTATCGTCATGTGCCATGCCAAATACGCATGGAAATGCATGGTTCACTATCTTACAGGAGGAGCGGCTGGCCGAGTGGTTAGAACGCCGGACTCTCATTCGAGAGATCCGGGTTCGATCCCTCGGTAAGGTGTGGGATATTTTTCTGTCGGGGGCAAAAAGAAAATCCTAACCTGCACAGTTCGCGGCGACTGCACTAGCCAGGCGGCCTTAATACCTCAGGCTCAAAGACCCCTCTGCCATACACCGCAAGGTACTATATTGGCAGTCAATGACAGTTTTGACTATCTTACATTATCACCCGTCTCAGATCAGGATAGGGGGCTGAGTGGTCTCGAGGTATGGTGTCAGCCTCGAGTGCTGAGGTCCCGGTTCAAGCCCCGGTGAGGAGGCCGGGATTTTTTTAAGTGGACTTCTAGTAACAAAATTTCCCCTGTCTCTGGTAGTGAGATCGGACGCCCGTGTGTATTGTTGCGCACGTAAAAAATCCTTGGCAGTTGGAAATCGAAAAAGAGTAGCCTAACGGCGCTGCCGGGCAAAATTCGAGTTAAAATCTACCCAAAGTATTTCAGGATCCTCGCCGGTGCTACGGAGTTCGTGCACTGAGCTGAGATTCTCCAGACTCAGGCTTGAGTTAGGAGTAGAACGGAGCACTTATTGGTTACACCGGTGTGCCGTGATGTTGATCCGTCAACTAAACCAAACTAAAATTAAACTAAGGTGGTGAGGCAGAGAACTGGGCGTCCAACCTTATTATCATGTGAACTAGTATAACACTTCAGTTCTAAGCAGTATCTGCCGTCGGGGGCTAAGGTATGGCTAAATCAAATGATACCTGCGGAGACAGGTGTGTTAAGCTTTCACATATACTAGATGATAGGGAATGAACAGGCGGTGCTAGATTGGCTGGCTCTGCAAAACTTGGTGGAGTATTGATGATGACAAGCATCAATTGTGCGGCCTTGTGGGAGCACGGGTACAACTCGGAGGAGCAAATGGATTACCAATGGTCTGGCAAGATTGAGACCGCGAGGAGTGACGAAGGAGCTGGCCGACGCGCGAGCTTCAGAGGAAGGCCGAGACGAGACATATAATCAGATGCTATACGTACTATGGTGTTGGAACTCCTCTCGCTGCGCTGCTGAGATGAGGACGGGCGCTTATAGGATGCCCGAATGCGGTGTGTCGGTCCTAAATTAATCAATCAATCATATACTAGATCACAGGTAACGTGGAACACTTCGCTTCCCAGACAATTCCCAGAACATTCTGAAATTTACCCGATACCCGTTTTACATGGCTAGACCCTAGAACCACGCTGGTCGAAATAAAAACGAAGTATGTCACTGGTGAGGGCTGAACTCACACCGATTGTCTTATTAAGCAAGTGCTGACGTCACGTGTCGTCATCATAATCATGTATCAATAAGCTTGGGCTATCAAGGTTTGCTGTTATCACACGGTCACACCCAAGAAATCATGACGTCGGCGTTCTTCTCCACTTCTTCGTGTGTCCATCTTTTCCTCTAGAAGTCGCTGTGTATTTATACGTCGCACGTATTTAGTCATTTACAGCAAACGAAACACTGCCTACGGTGTATTTGTTTCGATATTATTATATATATATATATATTATATTAGATTATATATAGTATCATTATGGATATTATATTAGATTATATTATATGATTATAATATTATATTATATTATATATATATGTTATATTATATTAGATACGTGATGACGCAAGTAGTTATCACTACAGCAACCCAAACACAGTTTGGTGTCTCATGTTTGAGTGTTTGTGTATTTGTTTTTTTGTACTATGTATTGGATTTTAGTTGTTTAATTATATTATATTAAAATCTTAGATTCTAAGCTAGTAAACTAACATTTGAAAGTAACAAACTTGGTTTCTTTGCTTGTATACAGACATTTGAAAGTAATAGACAAACTTGATTTTTATGCTTGTATACTAAGATTTAACACTTGGTTTCTACGCTTGTATCCTAACATTTGAACCTGCATAGCAGAGTGGGTAGTGCACTTGTTTACTAAGACACTGGTCAGGATTCAATCTCGCCCCCTCTCCACACTTCCCCCACCCGCAGTCGCAGAATTAATGTGCCCGACCCGTGCGGCTTGTATAAAATGGGTGTAACCTCCACTGTGTCCGCCCCCCGTCCGCCCCCCGGTGTGACAGAGGGGTGTGTGTGTTCCAACGACCTCGAGAGCTATGTCGACGGTAGTGAAACTATTGGTAGGGTCTACCATGTCGGACACCTCAAGGAATAGGCACTAGACTTAGTAAGACATCAACATGATGATCTGTAGGTAGACTGGGAGAGACAAACGCCAGGGGATAGGTCAGCATGGCCGAATGGATAAGATCGCCTGTTCTTAAACATCCTGTGTGCTGATGACAAGGTAACGGATTCAACCCACACACCGGACATTTGGCATAAACTGTTGACTTCTCGTCCTTGAATTGCGGACGTAAATTACAAGTTGGAGTGGGTTCGCCTGATGACGCCTGGTAATAGGTAAAGCTAATCCACACACAAATTTCAGTCTAGTACTACTATAAGTAACGTGTATGGACTACGCTCGAGTTCAATGCGAGCGTGCTCCAAAGTAAACAAACAACCTGCAGGAGAAATAAACTCGAAAGAAGCATGCATCGAAATCTGATGTACTGAGTAACGGTTTTGACGAAACAGTGTAACGTAACTCGCTTCATGGGGCAATAAGTTGATCATCCAGGCCAAACGGTTGCATAATGGTGCTGTGTGTTGTTTTTTCACAGACGGCGTGCAAGAGAACAAGCCATTCACTCTATGAGCGTGCCCTCGAGATATGGAAAGATCTAGGTTCGTCATCTGCTTTATGCCTGTGGCTCGAATATGTAAGATCACACTTCACTCCTGTAGGCCGTTGGCCTATCGAATATGTAAAGATCAACAACGTACTATAGTTGCCGTAGGGACTGAATATGTAAAGATAGACAACTAATTCCTTATGCCGTGGATGATAGTAAAGAATCAACAAAATTCACTTATTTATGCCGGGACGCGAAATGTAAAGATCGACAACGTCCTTCATTATGAAGGGGAAGAGAAATAGTAAAGATCAACAACTATCACTTATTGTAGGCAGTGGCCTAGAATATGGAAAAGATCAACAACTTCTACGTCATTATGCCGTGGCCTCGAATAGGAAGTCAACAACTTCACTTCTGTATGCCGTGCCGTCGATAGTGAAAGATCAACAACTTCACTGCTGTATGCGTGGCTCGAATATGTAAGGATACACACCTCACGTCTTTATGCCGTGGCCTCGAATATGTAAAGATCAACAAGTTCACTATTATGCGTGGCCCTCGAGATGTAAAGATCAACAAATTCATTATTTATGCCGTGGCCTCGAATAGTAAAGATCAACCCACTTAACGTTCTTTAGCCGGCCTCGAATATGTAAAGATCACACAATCACTATTATGCGTGGCCTCGAATATGAAAAGATAACAACGTCACTGAGTTTGCCGTGGCCGAGAATATGTAAAGAATCAACAAAAGTAACTTCTTTATGGCGTGGCCTAGAATATGTAAAGATCTACAAACTACGTCTTTATGGAGTGGCTGAATAGTAAAGATCAAACAAATTCATTATTATGCGTGGCCTCGCAATATGTTACAGACACAACTTTCACTATTATGCCGTGCCTCGAATAGTAAAAGATCAACAAATTCATTATTAGCGTGGCTGAAATGTAAAGATCAACAACTTCACGTCTTTATGCCGTGGCCTCGAATATGTACAGATCTAAAACTCCACTTCTAAGCGCATTGTCAGCCAGCGACTACCTTTTCCTTTGTGTTAATCCGAAGACAACTATGAGATCTTCACCCACGTTTGGAAGAAAGACGAAAGCTATTAAATGAAATAGTAAAGATGTGACATAACCAGCAGTCTGATCAGCCTGCGAGGAATCTGTGAAGGAAAGTTCACTATAAACACACAGGAGTCGATGCAATATATTCTCTCTGCGATCTGTCTTCCCTGCTTCATCAGTTTAAATGTTCTGATATTGTGAGCTCCTCACTTTCGGAAGTTTTGCTGACAGTTAGTTTCATCGAAATGGTTTAGGTAAGTTAAGTAAACATAACCATAGTTAAATGTGTATCATGCAGTCATTCTCCCCACTACGTATAAAATACCATACTTAAACGTGTATCATGCATAGTCATTCTCCTCCCGAGGTATATAATAACCATAGGTAGACGTGTATCATACAATCATTCTCCCGCGAGGTATAAAATAACCATAGGTAGACGTGTATCATACACAGTCTTTCTCCTCGCAAGGTATAGAATAACCATAGTTAGACGTGTATCATACATAGTCACTCTCCCCGCTAGGTATAAAATAACCATAGTTAGACGTGTATCAGATAATCATTCTCCCCGCTAGGTATAAATTAACCATATTTAGACGTGTATCATAGAATAATTCTCCCCGCTAAGTATAAAATAACATAGTTAGACGTGTATCATATAATCATTCTCCCCGCTAGGTATAACATAACCATAGTTAGACGCGTATCAGACGATCATTCTCCCCGCTAAGTATAAAATAACCATAGTTAGACGTGTATCATACAGTCATTCTACCCTCTGGATGTAAAATAACTATAGTTAGACGTGTATCATACAACCATTCTCCCCACTTGGTATAAAATAACCATATTTA
>JACEFZ010016681.1:2500-32500 GCA_014155875.1 Cepaea nemoralis
CTACTACTACTACTACTACTACTACTATTACTACTACTACTACTACTACTACTGCTGCTGATACTGCTACTGCTACTGCTGCATGCTGCTGCATCTACTACTACTACTACTACTACTACTACTACTACTACTACTACTACTACTACTACTACTACTACTACTACTATTACCACTGCTGCTGCAGCTTCTGCTGCTACTACTACTACTACTACTACTACTACTACTACTACTAATACTACTACTACTACTACTACTACTACTACTACTACTCATTGGCACCTTTCCGTCTTGACAGACGATAGTTTGGTACATTGTGCTTCAAAAAGGCTTAATAACTACGACCCATGGCGGTGGCGAGTATGGCTGGTAAGGCCAATTCTTGCTGCAAATGTTTACCCACAGTGGGTGCATGTGAAAACATGGTCAATTCCACCATTGTGCACCATCTTACGTCTCTCACGCTCTGTGTGTGCTTTATCTGCAATCATTTTCTCTTTTGTCTTTATTCCATTTCTGATGATTGCCCTCCATGCAACACGTTCAGCGGCGACTTGCTCCCAATGTGCATTATCTATGCCTGTATCAATCATGTCCCGCTTACACACATCTTTGTATCGTAGTAGAGGCCGACCCTGAGATCTCCAACCCGTCTGTAATTCACCAAAAAGATGTCCTTTGGTATTCTACCATCATCCATCCTCCTAAGATGTCCTATCCATCTAAGTCTACGAAGACTGAGCATGGAATACACCGTCACACAACCTGATCTTTCCAATACTTCAGTATTTGTGATTTTGTCTTGCCACTTAATACCAATATTCTTCGCAGACACCGCATATGAAAGCTGTTTAAACGTTTCTCTTGGCGTGAGTAAGTTGTCCAGGTTTCACTGCCATAAAGAAGAGTACTAAGGACACAGGCTTGGTAGACGAGGACTTTTGTTTTGGCAGTAAGCTTCCTGTTCTCCCAGACTCTTTTTGCTAACATGTTCATTGTTGTTGCTGCCTTGCCAATCCTGATGTTGATTTCCTGATCGAGGGATAATTTGCTATTTACCTCTGATCCTAGATATGTAAAATGGTCTACTATCTCCAGTTCGGCGTCGTCAATAAAGATTGATGGTACACCATGTGCACCTTGTGACATAATCTGTGTCTTCTTTTTGTTAATTGTTAAACCAAATTCAGAACAAGCATTGGAGAATGCAGATAGTAGATGTTGTAATTCTTCCTCAGAGTGGGTCGTAATCGCAGCATCATCCGCAAAAAGCAACTCTCTGATTAGTACCCTGCTAATTTTGGTCTTGGCCTTCAATCTCTGAGCATTATAGAGGCCACCATCTGAGCGTGAGTGAATGTATATACCGTCATCCTGATCACGAAAGGCATATTTCAGTAGAAGTGAAAAGTATATCCCAAAGAGGGTGGGGGATAGTACACAACCTTGCTTAACTCCACTCTTGATTTCAAACTCTTCTGAAGTTGAGCCATCAAACTTGATTATACCCTTCATGCCTGTGTGGAACGATTCCACAATGGACAGAAGAGTTGGTGGGCAACCAATCTTCTTTAGTGCTTTGAACAGACCCTCACGACTGACCAAATCGAATGCCTTTGTGAGGTCGATGAAGGCAATAAACAGTGGCTGATTTTGTTCCCGGCATTTTTCTTGCATCTGTCGCAATGAGAATATCATATCAATGGTAGACCGGTTCTGACGGAAGCCGCACTGTGATTCAGGGTAGACTTGATCTCCCAGGACTTGAAGTCTGCTCAGGACAATTCTGGCAAATACTTTCCCAGCAATACACAGAAGTGAGATACCCCTATAGTTGTTACAGTCGCTCCGATCGCCCTTGTTCTTAGTTAGTTAGTTAGTTAGTCGCGGTTCCAACTTCATGGCAACGGGTCGTCCCCATATTGCTCCGTTCCTGTGCCAGTGAATATCACAAAATGCTCCTCACTGCCCTATGTGAACAATGGAATAGACAGGAGTGTCGGCAAGCCAACAGCCCGCACAGGTACACCGTGCATAATGCCGCCGCCAGAATGCCAACACAAATGTCCTCCACGAAAAATACAGTTCATCGTCGATGAAAACGGCAGTCACCAGAAAGACTACATTGACCGGGGTTTTATCTCACATGGCTCGGTCTCTTTCTGCAAGGGCGACTCACCGAAAGCACCGCACAAAGCACAAACTCCATAGCTACAACGACAACGAGTCTCCTGAAAAATGCACTCAAGAACCAAAAAGGCAAACCAGTCAATCCAGCAACAGCCGGCCATCATCGTTCCGAACATGCAGTTCATGCGAAAAACAACTGCGGACAGATGCAAAAGCATTCCACGTGAAATTCACAGCTCACAGTGTCGCGCCACGCACTCTTGTTCTTGTACAGCGTTATGATGTTTGAATCTTTGAAATCCTGTGGGACTTGTCCTTCTCGCCAGCAAAGCTCTATTAGCTGGTGGATCTGTAGAGCGAGTGTGTATTGCCCACTCCTGATTACCTCTATTGGAATCCCATCCTTACCTGGAGCCTTGCCAGATGCAAGCTCATTTATAACACACTTAACTTCTGTTATAGTGGGAAGTGTGTCCAGGTGGTCAAGAGTTGGCAGGGCCTCTATGGCGTTGAGGGCATCATCCGCTAGCTTGGTCTCACTTGAGTAAATCTCTAAATAGTGCTCGACCCATCTATCCATCTGCTGTTTCTTATCAGTGATGATTTCTCCAGTCAAGTTTTTCAGCGGTGCACTTCTTTTGATCAATGGACCACAGGTTTTCTTTATTCCTTCATACATGCTTCTGATGTTTCCCTTATCACTTGCGATTTGAATGGACTCACATAACTTGATCCAATAGTCAATCGCACAATGCCTGGCAGCCTTTTGCACATTCTTCCTCGCTATCTTCTTTTTATCAATCAAGGTCTGCAGTATCTGGCTGTTTGCCGCAAACCAGTCCTGCCTCTTATGATCCACAGAGCCGTAAACCCCTACCGCTGTTATATAAATTGTTTCCTTAAGTTTACTCCATTTATCATTTACTATACAATTTTCTGATGTATCATTGAAAGCGTCTTCAAGTTGCTGTTGAAATTCAAAGCACTTTCCAGGATCGTGAGTGTTAATAATATTAATCCTGGGGCTAGACTTGTGTTTAGCTGTGTAGATTCTCTTTGGTCTCAGTCTAACCCTTGCAACAACCAAAGAATGATCTGTATCACAGTCAGCACTGTGGTAACTTCGAGTTAATGATGTATGGTTCAGATGTTGTCTCCGTGTGATAATGAAGTCCAGCTGATGCCAATGGCCGGATCTTGGATGTTTCCATGTGACCTTATGAAGCTCTTTTGTTTTAAAAAAGGAGTTTGTAATACATAGGTCATTTCTAGTGCAATGCTCCAGCAGCCTTTGCCCATTATCATTCATGCGACCGATGTTGTATTTTCCAAGGCACACTGGCCATGAACTCGAGTCCTTGCCAACACGAGCATTGAAATAACCGAGCATATAAATGTAGTCGGATTTTGGAACTGCCTTGATCATAGAGTCTAGCTGCTCATAGAACGTATCCTTCACATCATCAGAGGAAGCGAGTGTCGGTGCATATGCAGTGAGAATGGTGGCAAATCCACAAGAGATTGCCAAGCGCAGTGATAATAATCTTTCATTACCTCCAACTGGGATATCAATCATTCCCAGTAGCGAATTCTTCACTGCAAAGCCCACACCATGTTGCCTTTTTTCTGCCTGCCCTCTTCCCTTCCAAAATAAGGTGTAATTGTTTTCACTGAGTGACCCTTCCTCAGCGAGGCGAGTCTCCTGCAGGCCAGCAATATCAATGTTAAGACGATTGAGTTCAGCATCAATCACAGCCGTTTTTCTCACATCGTCAATATTTGTCAAGTCAGTGGAAAATCCTGGACACATGGTTATCACGTTCCAGGTTGCAAGCCGTAGCTTGAGGTTTCTATTATTCTTTTTATTAGCACCTGGTGCATTGGTTTTACAGCCTGTGACTCAGATCTTGTCCTAGCCCCGCACCCATTGAAGCAGGCAGGCTGTGGCGGATTAGCACCCAATTGGCCGGGGGCTGCCCAGCTTGAGGCGGGCGGTAGCTGATCAGTGACACCAGTAGGTGTCTCCCACCGTCAGAGGCAACGCGTGGCGCCCCATGTCTACGCCAACTGACAAGGACTTATAACCCGTAACAGTTGCCTCTCGCTTTGATTCCGAGACCGGTTAAGACCAGAGATGGAGTTATTGCCTCTCCATAGCACAAAGCCTGGGCTAAAATAAAGAAACCATGTGTTGCCCATGCAGCATGATCCCTCTCTCGGCCTGCCTAGTTCACTCCAGAGGAAAGTTGACACCTATACATCTGGAACAAGAAAAGCTGCAGAAGCTGCCGGATCAGCAAAGCAATGCTCTAACTGTCCGCCTGTCGGAGATTCGATTCTAGACCAGCTGCCAACCAAGGCTTAGGGCCTGGTCTGCCCTGCCATGACTTATTTTGTCTTTGGGTTGCATTTCCTCGCACCAGGATAATGCTTGTACCCTCCAATTGCTCTCTTCCGCCCGAAGCCATTGGCACAATGTGGGGTGTCGGGTTTGGTAAGCGCCGCCCAACATTCGGCGCTGACAGAAAGCAGGTAGTACCGTCTACTGTCATACGGTAGCTCAGTCATATCTGACTAAGGCCTGACTTTTCTACTACTACTACTACTACTACTACTACTACTACTACTACTACTACTACTACTACTACTACTACTACTACTACTACTACTACTACTACTACTACTACTACTACTACTTCTACTACTACTACTACTACTACTACTACTACTACTACTACTACTACTACTACTACTACTACTATTACTAGTGCCGCAGTAAAGGACATCGTAAAGGAAACTGCCAGTACTACAACAATCGCGGGGCATCTCACTACAATTGATATGCATCTGCATGGAGACTACCGCCTGAAAGCCAATGTAGACACTGGAAGGGGCTAGTACCAAACTCACAGTATTAACTGCCAGGCAGTTAGAAGAAAAATGTCAAGAACAATCTGTTCACGGCTTTCATATACCTCGACTCGATCAGCAGCGAAGGTCTATGGAAGACTATGGCAAAATAGGTTTGCCCGAAATTGTTACTATAGTATGTCCACAAACGAATGCCTTCATTCATGATCAATTATTTTGAAAATTGTCTGTTGCATCGTTTTGAAATTTTTCCTGCCGTCTTATATTTACCCCCACCCAAGGAATATGTCTTTGATAGGTCCAAAAGCAACTTAAATCACGGCGATATTTCTTTGATGTTTTGATGAAAAACTAGTGATTTCTCGCTAGCAAACTTGTTTTACAGTAATGTCAATGCCCCGCCAGTTCGGATGACCAACACAAGGCGCGTCCAGATTCGTATGGGAGTGGGTGCATTGTCTGCTCTGCTGAGACGGAACATGATTACATGTTTTGCACGACGAATATAGCTATGGATGTCTCTGTATTGGGCTTCCTTCTTAACGGTCAAGATGTTGGTCTTCTTTTCATTGAAGTTTATAGAATGATTCGTATGTTCGTGTGTTGTCCCCTCATTTGACAACGTGTTTCTTCTCACGTTTCTTGTTATGCCACAATATGTCAGTTCCAAGCGCAATATTACTCTTCGGTTGGTATTCGATGCGTCTAGAGCTTTTAGTTTTTTCAGTGTCAGTTGTTTGTCACCGTTGAGGGCTCACGGAATTGAAAATCCATCACTGTGGAATACAAACTGTTTCCATTAACAAGTTGTATTGTTTATGCCGATGCTCTAACGTTTAGGGCCTGCAATTCTACTGAATATTTGTAGCAAAATATCCCAGATGGTGTGCACGTGGATTAAGGTCTGTGATCTACTCAGACCTTAATCTGTGTCGGACGATTCCAGTAGGTTGATGACTGCTCTCGGTTGCATAAAATTCAATCCATCCTTTCTCCAATAATCCTCTTCCTCTTTCAACACATGGTCCTCACATTTTTCCAGTAACTTTTATCAATATTTAATAGCGCCGACTGGATTAGTATCTTGACGTCAGACAATTTGAATATAGTATTATCAGCTGCCACCTGTCCTTTAATTTTAGCCCACACAAGTTCTATAGGGTTAAAATGAGAATAGTACGGCGGAAGTCTCAGGCACTCATGACGATGCTCTTATATCAACTTGTCGATTTGATAATTCTTGCTTTTTGACGTCTGGTTTACAAGGGACACCAATTCCAGCTAGAAATACGTTTCTGGAAATGGTATGTTTTCCATTCGGAGTCATATCTTTATTGCTCCTTTTGTGCTCGATGCTGTAGGTATTTTGACTTCTTGGGCAACAACATTGATATAATGCATTGTCCATAATTGGACACGACGGTCTATCTAGGGATGGAAGCACAGTATTCTCGAGCCAATCTCTAAATACATTACCATTCATCTTATTATGATAATCTCTATTGTATGTATGCTTTAATACGAACACTAGCCCAGCATTCTGTTGTAAGCCATTATGCGTATTATCAGCATGGGCCATGACCAAAAGCTGTCCTATACTACTGGGCACATATCGCTTTATCTGTCCATCCACTGATTGCCATTCCTTATCACTTGTGTGGTGCGCATTGATCACATTTCATCCAAACACACTATGCCATAATTTTCTGTGCGCATTTCCCTTATTTCACGTAGGTATCTGCTTCTCATGGCTCCTAAATGCGGTTGCTCGCAAAGAATATTTCTACCGCCCTTGTACTTTCTAAAAGTGAAGATAATGTCCTTATAATTTTCCACAAAGTTGTTTTGTATAGCTCTATGTTATTGTTCTTTCTCAACCAAACCCTTACAGTCACTGTTTCTTTGGCAACCAGCATTTTTATAATGCTGGATAAACCTGGATATAAAATCCAAAATTATTATAATTTTAGAAGTCTCCGTGGCAAAGTGGTCAAGCCTTTTGACTCGTGCTCCAAAGGTTGTGGATTTGACTCCGGGCCGCATCCTTCGGTTCACGAGTTAAATTTTTCGGAGACTTCTGTGGGTCGTCGCTAGAGCTTCGGAGTTTGTGCTTTGTGCAATGCTTTCCGCGCTGCGGAAAGAGACCGAGCCATATGGGATAGAACCCGGTGCAATGAAGTCGACCCTGTCGACTTTTAGGCGACTTTTTGAAGCATTTTTATAATAGCTCACCTTATGACATCTTTGTCAAAGCTGTCTACAATAACCTTTCTACCTACCGTTTGGTTATTGCGTGGTAGTTTAATTTCAGATTCTTGCACCCATCGACGAAATGACCGTTTACTCAAACCCAATGCATGCACTGTTCTTTTTTCGGAATTTGTAATAGTATAAAACAGTTTCCTGCGATCAGCTTCTTTACAAAAATATGTGTACAACTTCATAGCGATGCTTTGAAGTGTATACACAATTTCGCATTCAATCACATTGAAAAATATTCACACATTTCAATATTAGCGATAAGTGGTAAGATTTAAAAAAAAACAACATATTAATCAGGTTTCATGAAATAACCCGCATTTTGAGACACCTCTGAACAGTCCCAGTTTAAACAACGCGGGGTTCTTGGCATAAGGCCAATCCCGTGAAACGCGTAAATTATTCAACATTGAACGCTGATTGTCTGGCTACGATGTAATACATTTAAAATTATGAACTTCATCTCTGACCCGTACATTATATACCGCATATAAACAAACTTTGAAATCTGCTGTAAAATCTCCAGAATAAAAATTTTTTTGTTGGGTTATATGCTAAATCTCATTATTTTCCTTCAGTTGGTTACTGAGATATGAAATTTTATATTGGGTCAGACAAAAGTAAACACACTATAGGCAGTATTTCCAATGGACAACAGAGCTACCCAGGAAGTAGGTGAAGCATGCATAAATAAACCACGAAACAAGAAAGCAGAGGCATAGTAGAAGCAGGGGCACCGTTATCCCGTTTCAAAGCTTCGACACCTTCACACAAGTCAAAAATATTCAAAAAATACTTTTACAATAATGAATGAAACTAAACAGATTTCCTGAGCCAGCCTCGTGACCAAGTTCCATGGATTTATGAGACAGGACAGTTTATAAAACCACAGCAGAATCAATTATAAAGGCAATTGAACAGGTGGCGATAGATGTGTTGAATCTTAAGTATAAATTCTAAACAAAAAGAGCTTCGGAATAGATTAGAAAACTACATCACTAAACCACGATGGCATGAGGCTAATTCTCCATAATAATAATGACAAGATACAGGAAAAGAAGAAAGCAGCCTGGATAAGTGCTTACCTTCTTTCATCTAGACTAATCTGCAGAATTGACACCTGTAAGATCATAGCCATTACGAATATTTGATTGTTTTCATGTCTTAGAAAAACAAGAACCTCTGGCTTTTATAACATCTTATATAATTGACCTAGATTACACCATGTGCTTTTGTTGATAAATTATCGCTTCCGCTAATGCATTTGTCCAACATTATGGTTATGAGAATGTTCAATAATGCAGGCGGATTGTGGTCTGACAGCTGTTGCTGGGGTAGTTTCGGTTAAACATGTCCACGTCTCTGTGCGAGTGTAACAGTTGCTAATCAAGCATTAGTTCGACAACAATGTTGGTGTAAACTCATTACAACAGCGGATCACTTCTCTATGGCCATCTGCTGCCTGTGCTTAGACAGGGACAAATACATCCATATTGCTACCTAGAGAAATACTTTCTAGGTATACTATTTACATGTATTTTCAATGCGTGTCCCACCTAGCGCCAGTGTGTTTTACCCACCCCTTGATTAGTTAGAATGTGTTAAGATCTCGCCTATTCCCTCACTGGTGATTCTATTATCTATTTACTCATAATTCACAAGTTAATGAACGTCTGGAGTCTATTGGTGATTGCTTTAGTCGTTCTCTGTCTTTCTGACCCACATCGCAGTACTGATTTGGCGTTATAGACAAATATTCCACGTTTGATATTGGATATAATATATTGTGAATTCCACATATTTCCCAGTACCTCATCTGTAATTTACGTATTATTATTATTATTATTATTATTATTATTATTATTATTATTATTATTATTATTATTATTATTATTATTTCTTATCTCTGCCACATCCTTGTCTCCCTAGCGACCTAACTATGTCTATGACGTTACACCTAGATGTGTAGCGACCTTAGGGTGGGAATGCATGGGGTCGGATTATCGCATGCGTATTTTACTGACTATTGTGTCTTTCCACCTTGGATGTTTAGACCTAATTGCCGTGACTTCCCTTCAAGTGTGTTTAATATATCTTGCATTTAATTGTCAGCGTGGGATGGGAGTGCCATATATATGTCAATAACATCAAGCTGTTCTGTCGGAGTCCATTGTTCCAGTTGCTAGTGGTAGCTATGGATGTTTTCATATTCAAGTCTTTACTGTAAGAATTTAACAAGGGAAAAAAAAAGATGACAAACGGCATTCCTGCAACACTTATGCTCTTATAGCAAAAGTATATGTTTTATATCACGGAGAACTGCATTTTATATCTTTATACGAGGAAAAGTCATTAGCCGAGAGGAATTTTATTATGAAGTGCACAGAAGAATATGGACAAAGGAATCACCTATTTCAGGACACACACTTGCCCTTAAGCAATACCCCATATAGGGGGTAACTAACTAACTAACTAACTAACTAACTAACTAACTAACTAACTAACTAACTAATTAACTAAGTAACTAAACTAAATAACTAATTAACTAACTAACTAACTAACTAAATAACTCACTAAGTAACTAAACTAAACTACTAAACTAAACTAAACTAAACTAAACTAACTAACTAACTAACTAACTAACTAAACTAAACTAAACTAAACTAAACTAACCTAAACTAAACTAAACTAACTAAACTAACTAACTAACTAACTAACTAACTAACTAATTAACTAACTAACTAACTAACTAACTAACTATCTAACTAACTAACTAATTAACTAACTAACTAACAAATTAAGTAACTACCTAACTAACTAACTAACTAACTAACTAACTAAATAAATAACTAAATAACTAAACTGAACTAAACTACCTAACTAACTACCTATCTAACTAACTAACTAATAACCAACTAACTAACTAACTAGCTAAATAACTAAACTAAACTAACTAACTAACTAACTAATTAACTAAATAAATAACTAAACTGAACTAAACTGAACTATACAAACTAACTAACTAACTAAATAAATAACTAACTAAATAAGTATCTAACTAAGTAACTAAACTAAACTAAACTAAACTAATTAAACTAAACTAACTAACTAACTAACTAACTAACTACCTAACTAACTAACTAACCAACTAGATAACTAACTAACTAACTTACTAAATAAATAACTAAACTGAACTAAACTAACTAACTAACTAACTAGCTAACTAACTAACTAACTAACTAACTAACTAACTAAACTAAACTAAACTAAACTAACCTAAACTAAACTAACTAAACAAACTAACTAATTTACTAACTAACTAACTAACTAACTAACTAACTAATTAAGTAACTACCTAACTAACTAAATAATAAATTAATAACTAAACTGAACTAAACTAACTAACTAACTAACCAACTAACTAACTAACTAATAACTAACTAACTAACCAGCTAAATAACTAAACTAAACTAAACTAACTAACTAACTAACTAACTAAATAACTAACTAACTAACTAACTAAATAAATAACTGACTAACTAACTAACTAACTAACTGCCTGACTGACTACACTAACTAACTAACTAACTAACTAACTAACTAACTAAGTAAGTAACTAACTAATTAACTACCTAAGTAACTACACTAAACTTAACTAACTAAACTAAACTAACTAACTATCTAACCAACTAACTAACTAACTACCGAACTAACTAACTAACTAACTAACTAACTAACTAATTAACTAACTAACTGGTTAAATAACTAAACTAAACTAACTAACTAACTAACTAACTAAATAACTAACTAACTAACTAACTAACTAACTAAATAACTAACTAACTAACTAACTGCCAGACTGACTAACTAAACTAACTAACTAACTAACTAACTAACTAACTAGCGAACTAAGTAACTAAACTAAACTAAACTAAACTAACTGAACTAAACTAACTAACTAACCAACTAACTAACTAACTACCTAACTAACTAACTAACTAATTAACTAACTAACTAGCTAAATAACTAAACTAAACTAAATTAACTAACTAACTAACTAAATAACTAACTAATTAACTAACTAACTAACTAAATAACTAACTAACTAACTAACTAACTAACTGCCTGACTGACTAACTAAACTAACTAACTAACTAACTAGCTAACTAAGTAACAAACAAATTGACTAAACTAAACTAAACTAACTAAACTAAACTAACTAACTAACTAACTACCTAACTAACTAACTAACTAACTTACTAACTAACTAATTAACTAACTATCTAGCTAACTAACTAACTAACTAACTAAATAAATAACTAAACTGAACTAAACTAACTAACTAACTAACTAACTAGCTAACTAACTAACTAACTAACTAACTAACTAACTAACTAACTAACTAACTAAACTAAACTAAACTAAACTAACTAAACTAACTAATAACTAACTAACTAACTAACTATCTAACTAACTAACTAATTAACTAACTAACTTATTAAGTAACTACCTCACTAACTAACTAACTAAATAACTAATTAAATAACTAAACTGAACTAAACTAACTAACTAACTAACTAATTAACTAACTAATAACTAACTAACTAACTAGCTAAATAACTAAACTAAACTATACTAACTAACTAACTAACTAACAAAATAACTAACTAACTAACTAACTGACTGACTAACTAAACTAACTAACTAACTAATTAACTAACTAACTAACTAACTAACTAAGTAACTAACTAAGTAACTAAACTAAACTAAACTAACTAAACTAAACTAACTAACTAGCTAACTAACTAACTAACTAACTCACTCACTCACTGACTCACTCACTCACTGACTCACTCACTGACTCACTCACCTACTCACTCACTCACTCACTAACTAAGTAACTAAGTAACTAAACTAAACTAAACTAACTAAACTAAACTAACTAACTAACTAACTAACTAACTAAATAACTAAACTGAACTAAACTAACTTACTAACTAACTAACTAACTTACTAACTAACTAACTAACTAATTCACTAACTAACTAACTAACTAATTAACTAAGTAACTAACGTTCCAACACTAACTAACTAACTATCTAAACTTAACTAAACTAACTAACTAACTAACTAACTAACTAACTAACTAGCTAAATAACTAAACTAATCTAAACTAACTAATTAACTAACTAACTAACTAAACTAACTAACTAACTTACTAACCAACCAACTAACTAATTAACTAACTAATTAACTAGCTAACAAACAAACAAACTGACTAACTAACTGACTATCCAGCTAGCGAACTAATTAATCTATAAGCTTATTAACTTACTAAGTGACTGACTAACTAACTAACTAAGTAGACAACTTAGCATTTTGTCTCCTTGTCTGTTTAACTTATATTCTGTAAACATTATGAGATATGATTAAAGAAACCATTGGTAGGGAATAATATGATCCCTTTGTAATTGGGGGGAGAGGAAATGCTGAAACGTCCATACGCTCACATAGGTATAATATCAACAACACAAATTGGAATTGTGAAACTAATTATGTCAATACAAGACGTACGAATGAAACACAATTTATATCTGAATGCAACAAAAACAAAATAATGACAACCGATAAATCACACTTGGCAACAGATGTTTGCATCAGCGAAGAGAAATATCACGAAAACGAGTAGATGTGAATCACCTGTGTGTTACCGGGACCCTAAGAAGAAGCAAAATAATATTAACACACTGTGACATGTCATGTCTGTCGCAGGAGACGACCAATGAAAGATGGACATGGAGCTGGTTTCCCCTTTCCGTAAAAATACTTTAGCTTACAAATTATAAACAAGTATAAATATAAAAACTAGAATATACACGCCAACCGAAACGAAAGGAGGTTTTTCAGAAAGAAGTATGTCGCGATGCGGAGAAAACCACAAGAAGTCTGGATCGCTGATGTGCTTTCTTTCACCTAGGGAAATTCCCAAAGTTGACACTTGAAATAATAGGACTATGTATGAATTGGAAAGACAGCACAAGTGGTGCGGGAGGTGTAACACAATTAGATTAGCATTCTGGATTAGTTAGTTAGTTAAGTTAAGTAAGTTAGTTAGTTAGTTAGTTAGTTAGTTAGTTAGTTACTTAGTCGTGGTTCCAACATCACGGCAACGGGTCGTCCCCATATTGCTCCGTTCCGTGCGAAACAGTGCTAAACGAAGTAGACACAAAACTTTTCAGCACATGTAAAACAATGCTAATCTCAGACGGCTGTAGAGAGAAAAATGTCTCCCACGGTCAAGGAATGACCTTATTACTATCCACAAAGGCGGAGCAAGCACTAACAGAATGGTAAGCAGTGAGTTCGAGAATAATAACAGCAACATATCAAACCACATAGGAGAAACTAAACAAGAATGTAATCTAGTGTTGCTATCCCACAAATGGCGAAGGTGATTAATAAAGGACGAATTTTACATGAAATTTCTTATAATTAATTATAGGCAATCAGAGAAATTAAAATTTGACAATTGTAATGGATGCATTGAATGTCAGAATAGGATAGGATAACACGGGCTGTGAAGATATCAAAAGAAAAACACAGAAAGTGGAGAATTATTCTCTAACTGCTGTGCAGTCAATAGCTGAGTCATTGGTGAGAGTGGTTTTCCTTATAGAAAATTAAACATAGTAACGTGGCCTTCTCTTGACCACTAACAGAAAATAAAATTGATGAAGCAACAGGAAATTTAGACCATCTCCTAAAGACATTACAGTTTTTACATTAGCAGACATGTGTGCAGATCATCATCTGCTAATAAGTAAGATTAATCCGAAACGCAAGGGATGCAAAACATATAATTAACGCAGAAACACAATCAATTATAGTCATCATCATGTGTCATGACGATAAACGTAGGCAGTCATGTTTTGTCATCTCACGTGATCACCAGAGTCGTGGGTCAGCTCAGTGTTCCTGTCTCGACCATACCACTTGGCCATGCCATCCAGGTATTTTACTAATCTGCTATTATCAATAATAGTATTTATCAGAAATCTCCAAACTAAGGAACAATTTATGATCACACCCTCTAAAAAGTACCAGGTCCTACAACACTTAGCAGACTAACAGTTTTGTCCTACAACACTTAGCAGACTCACAGGTTTGTCCTACAACACTTAGCAGACTAACAGTTTTGTCCTACAACACTTAGCAGACTCACAGTTTTGTCCTACAACACTCAGGAGACTAACAGTTTTGTCCTACAACACTTAGCACACTAACAGTTTTGAAGCGATCATATATAGAAGTCCTTGGCAAAAGGCAACGAAAAGATTACGCATGGATCACATCGTAAACAATGAACAATACAAGAACGAAAACCAATTCCAGATTTCAACAATAGCACCAAAATAATAATAATAATAATAATAATAATAATAATAATAATAATAATAAATAAACAAACAAACAAACACAAACGATCAAACAAACAAATAGCTACGAAAGCCAAAGTCAAGGAAAACTAGGCCGAAGCTCATAAAAATAATTTAAAAAGCAGATAAGGAACAGTGTGGATAAGCATAACACTAGAGACCGAAGAGGATGAATCAAAAAGAAAAAAAAAAAACAGAAACCTTTAGAACAACATCTCATCTCATCGCATCTTGTTCCTCCTTGTACCTTGCGGTGTCGAGGTGAAGTATAAACAGCGGGATAGTGCTCGTTTATGGGTTTCATGTATCAAGATTCCCGTGGACTCCGTTATTCCCTCTGTCCACCGTTTACGTGGACAGCCTCTTCTTCTTTTGGAATGTTCAAAAATACATATTGGGAAGTTCTCATTGATATTAAAAATCCAATTGAACAAATGGGCTAAACACTTTGAGGAACTCTTGAATAGACCAATTACAGAAGATCATTTAAATAGTATGCCTTCAGAATTAAGGTGATATATCAACATGCGAAAACCCATGGAAAGAAGTGATTAGCAAATTATCAAACTTATGAAGGAGCAGATAGCTGCTGGTCCAGTAGACATCCCTTCAGATTCTAACATAAGCACTTGCATGACTGCACAAATCATTTAGTAGAAACTGAGACACTAAAGAAATATCAGAGGAAGAAGAGAAGGGTATCTGCTGAAGTTGCCAACAAATGGGGGAAAATAAAAGCGAGTGTGTAACTTATAGAGAAAAGATGTTACTGTCAGTTCGAGGGAAAATACAAAGCAGTATCATTCTGGAGAGACTAAGAGATACCATTAACACAGAACTAGGAGATGGAAATGTAGGCTTTCGTGGAAGTACGTAAATCCTGCACTGATCACACTGCGCATAACAATAGAGCAACTCATTGAACTGACCTCACCACTGTATATTTAATTTGTGGACTATGAACAGGCCTTAAGTAGCATTGATACAAACTCTCTTTGGACACTGATGAGATAATGTGGGATCTCACATATAATTATAAACTTCTGCTTCTTAGTTCCTCTTTCGAACGGAGTCGAAACAATAAATTTTAAAAAGGCAACATTTAGAGGTGCAGAGTCTTCCACGAGGGAAAACTAACAGAGGCATTCGAAATAAGAACAGGAGTGAGATAAGGATACATTTTGTCACCTTTGTTATTCTTACTGACTGGATTATGAAGACTACAAAGCATTTCTATGATCTGGACTTCGCTGATTATTGCACTTAATTCTAACACATGAAATCAGATGCTAGATAAGCAAGCAACATTGGATGGTCTCATCTCATCTCATCATGTTCCGATTGTACCTTGCGGTGTCGAGGTGAAGTAAAAACATAGTAAGAGTGCCCGATTATGGGCTTCATATATCGATATTACCATGGACTCTGCTATTCTCTCCGTCCATCGTTTACGTGGTCGGCCTCTTCCTCTGTTTCCATCTGGTCTGTACATCATTGCTTGTTGTGGTATGCTGTTGAATGGTAACCTACTTGCATGGCCAAACCATTTGACTTGCTGCTTTCTAATAAAATCTAGTGCTGCTATAACCCCCACTTTAGTCCTGATTTCTTCATTTCTGATCTTATCTCTTCTTAATACGTTGAGTATTCTTCTCAGGAATATCTTTTCTGTTGTTGTGATTGTTTGTTTCTCTTTTTCTGTCATTCTCCAGGTTTGGCATTGGTAGCATAGAGTTGGTAGGAAGATTGTGTTGTACAGTGCTTTCTTAGTAGTTATTGATACATTTTTGTTCTTTAGTATTGGTGCCATTTGTCCAATGAGTTGGTTTGCCTTATTGCATCTATTTTCGATCTCTTCTTCTGATCTGCCATTTGATGATATTATACTTCCTAGGTACTTGCAACTTTTTACTTGTCTCAAGGGATGTTCGTTTAGGTGAATTGTTGTTGTTTTTTCTTCTTTAGTTATAGTCATTACCTCTGTTTTGCTTTTGCTAATTTTCATTTTATTTTCTCTTCACTTTTCGTTTACACTATTCATGTGATCTTGTAATTCAGCATCTGATTTTGCTATTAGTGCTTGGTCGTCCGCAAACCAGAGTTCTTTAATGGTTAGATTTGCAGATGATTCTTTTTCTATGTTGTCGTCATGCTGTATTCTTGCATTCATCACTATGCATTCACTGTTGTTGTATAAGCTTCTACATAGGTTTGTTAGAGGTGTGCTCACTCCATATTGTTTAAGGATTTCCCACAGCTTGTTTCTATCTACTCTATCACATGCCTTTTCTTGGTCGATAAAGGCTAAGTAGAGTGTTTCATTGAATTCGATTGATTTTTCTATAAGTTGTCTAAGAGCAAAAATGGCATCTGTGCATCCTTTGTTTTTCCTAGATCCAAGTTATGTTTCACTTAGCTGGGGTTCTATAGTTGTTCGTAATCTGTTCTCAAGAATTTTACAAAATATTTTCCCAGTATGACTCAACAGTGAAATGCCTCTGTATTGTGTGCAATCTCTTTGGCTGCCTTTGTTTTTCTTAACTGGGATTATTATGACATTTTCCCAGTCTCGTGGTGTCTGTTGTTCTACCCAAACATGGTTGAATAGCCTATGAAGCCATGCTGTTCCTTCTTCTCTTGCTGCTGTAATTAGTTCATTTGGAATTTCATCTTGTCCCGGTGATTAGCTCAATGAAGCTAATCTGAAGGCTTCTGTAATTTCTTCTTTTAGTATGTCTGGTTCTAGTTCTTAGGTGGCATCTGTGTAGGTTTCTTGAATTCCTGTGACATCTGACAGGATGTCGAGAAGTTTTTGCTTCCATCTTAATAGGATTTGTTTTTGTTCACTTATTGGTTCTCCATTTTCGCTGTTAATTATTTCAGTTGCGTCAAAGGGTTCTCCTCTGGTTCGCATTGCACTTATGTTTTTGTAGAAGTTTCTAGTTGCCTTCTTGTAGTTTTTAACTTAGGGTTTCTCCATACTCTTCCCAGTCTTTTTTTCCCTCTCTTTACTATTCTATTCACATGTCTTCTCGCTATTCTATATTTTATATAATCACATTCCTGTTTGTTCTTCAACCACTTTTTATATTTTTCCTTTTTGTACATTGGATGTAACAGCAATGTAATTATATCTTGGGGAAACTCACTTCTAACGGCTAAACTATACACCTATTTAATTAGCAATGTAGAGAAAGACGGGGGAACAGATGCAAATATCAAAATAAGAATTCAAAGGGCAAGAAGAATTTTTACAGTTCTATTAAATTTGTGGAAGTGAAAATAAATTAATCTTAGTCCCAAACTTAAAAAATTCAGTGCTAACGTTAGATTCGTATTATTGTATGGATCATAAAAGTGGAGAAAGAATACAATGATTAAAAATAAACTACAAACTTTCAAACATGCCTGCGCAGTATTTTTTTTTTCGCATATCCTTTAGTGGACATCGCTGTCAACATCACATCTTTCAGCTGATTGTTGATTTCTTGGCAAGATTACGCTCAGTAGTTTGCCATTGCTTTCTGAGCGACCAGCTCACATACCCCGTAAGTTACCGAAGCGGAGAGAACCGCTACCAATTCTCGCGCACGCCACGTTACTCACGAGAGTATACGGGATTACGGAGGCAGTCGTGTAACCTCTAGACCAGGGAGATCGGCCTGCGCAGTATAAAAGGACTAAAATGGTATGACAGAAACATCCATGTGGAACTCATACCAGTCAACTAAAGGATGAAGAAAAGACACTGGCCTATGTAGGTCAAACGTTAAAATTACCTGAGAACAGTATTCTTCTTCTTCTTCTATTTCTTCTTCTTCTTCTTCTTCTTCTTCTTCTTCTTCTTCTTCTTCTTCTTCTTCTTCTTCTTCTTCTTCTTCTTCTTCTTCTTCTTCTTCTTCTTCTTCTTCTTCTTCTTCTTCTTCTTCTTCTTCTTCTTCTTTCGATCGCTTGAAATTTGTCTATAACCGCAATGTTGTCTCTTGTATGCATTTCACTGTCTCTCTTTTTTGTTTTTTCTTTACTTGAGAATAGTATAACTTGAAAAGCCTTTGCAATCCACAGGGCATTTGACATAAATGCAGACCTAACAACACACGGAGAAGAGGATCAGACACAGATATGAATACAATGGAGATGACATGGATAGAGAGGACATGGGTAGAGAGGACATGGGTAGAGAGGACATGGTTAGAGAAGACATGGATAGAGAGGACATGGGTAGAGAGAACATGGACAGAGAGGACATGGGCGGAGAGGACATGGGTAGAGAGGACATGGGTAGAGAGGACATGGATAGAGAGGACATGGTTAGAGAGGACATGGGTAGAGAGGACATGGGTAGAGAGGACATGGTTAGAGAAGACATGGATAGAGAGGACATGGGTAGAGAGACCATGGACAGAGAGGACATGGGCGGAGAGGACATGGGTAGAGAGGACATGGGTAGAGAGGACATGGGCAGAGAAGACATGGGTAGAGAGGACATGGGTAGAGAGGACATGGGTAGAGAGAACATTGGTAGAGGGGACATGGGACAGCCAAGGAAAGGACGGCGTAGAGTGGGTTGGTTGATTGCCTACGTCCCAATGGAGGATACAGGGCGGCAGGAGAGGAAGACAAGAAGAGTAGACATGAATGTTTGAGTTCTATACTGGCAGGCAATGGGAACATGATGACAAATTGCGAGAAGAACAAACATCGCTCCACAAAAACTAAAGCACTTATCACGTTCATCGATAGGCAGGCTTGTCCATGGGAATGGGATTCCCATGGGAGTCCCATGGGAACCGTCCCATGGGATGAGATGGGACGGGATAGCAAACATTTGTATTTCCCATGGGACACATGGGACAGTAGCCATGTCATAGCAACTTTTTGTTTAAACCTTTCTAAAGCCTGTTAGCCTTTCTTTTTCTTTATATACTTGTATCAATTCTTTATCTCGTGGTGGGACACCGGATAAATTAATAAATGGGCGCATGCGATCATATTTCCAAAGTTTCAACGCCCATTAAAAAAAATTACTCGCATTACTTTAATGAAGATGATGAAGAATTCTTAAACCACATTCCGAATATTGTTCAGATTAAAGGAATGCTGTACATACATGAGAAATTCAAAACTTTTTAAGACAAACTAGAAATTGATGGTGCTACATCTCATTTAATTTTTCTGTTATACTTTCTCCTAGACTATCAGTTGTACAAAGTTATTGTTGATATTGACGAAGAAACTTCCAGCAGCATGGTGAAGAAATATTGTCAGAACTTTCAGAAAGAAATTGGAGACAAACTTTGGCCATATTGCAGCAGTTCTTTAGCAGTTACTACAGCATTCCTGACTGGAGTTGACGTCAAAGCCAAAATAGAAGACATGGTTAAGTCAGTTGTTACTAAGAAGAAACGGAATGTGGACACAAAAAGATGGGCCAATGATTGGATCGCTTTTTCTAAGTCTGTTGTTCCAACTGTTTTTTCATTCATCAAAGATTTAAATCTTTCTTCTGAATCATCTGCTGCAGAACAAAAGCCGAAAAGTGATTTTGAATTATTTTTTGAACCCCCACCAAACAAAACAATTAAGTTACATAATAAAGTAACAATTAAGTCATCAAGACCCCAGAAACAAATGCCTTGAGGATGAAGTCACCATGTTTCAAAAATTACGGCAACCAACTTCACAACCATTAAATTACTGGAAAAAATGAACATAGGTTTCCATTGCTAACAGCAAGTGCGAAAAATTGTCTTGACCATACCAGTGTCCTCAGCGGCATTCATGGCACCTTGCCGTCTTGACAGACAATAGTTTGTGCTTTAAAAAGGCATAATAACTTTTACCCCTGACAGTAGCAATGTACTGATAAGGCCAATTCGCGCTGTAAATGTTCGATCACAGTGGGTGCTTGTGAACACGTGGTCATTTCCACCATCATGCACCATCTTACGTCTCACACGCTCGGTGTGTGACTTATCTGCAATCATTTTCTCCTTTGTCTTTATTCCATTTCTGATGTTTGCCCTCCATGCAACACGTTCAGCGGCGACTTGCTCCCACTGTGCATTATCAATGCCTGTATCAATCATGTCCCGCTTACACACATCTTAGTATCGTAGTAGAGGCCGGCCCTGAGATCTCTTACCCATCTGTAATTCACCAAAAAGATGTCCTTTGGTATTCTACCATCATCCATCCTCCTAAGATGCCCTATCCATCTAAGTCTACGAAGACTGAGCATGGAATAAACCGTCACACAACCTGATCTTTCCAATACTTCAGTATTTGTGATTTTGTCTTGCCACTTAATACCAAGAATTCTTCGCAGACACCGCATATGAAAGCTGTTTAAACGTTTCTCTTGGTGTGAGTAAGTTGTCCAGGTTTCACTGCCATTAAGAAGAGAACTAAGGACACAGGCTTGATACACAAGGTCTTTTGTTTTGGCAGTAAGCTTCCTGTTCTCCCAGACTCTTTTTCTTAACCTGTTCATTGTTGTTGCTGCCTTACCAATCCGGATGTTGATTTCCTGATCTAGGGATAATTTGCTATTTACCACTGATCCTAGATATGTAAAATGGTCTACCATCTCTAGTTCGGCGTCGTCAATAAAGATTGATGGTACCCCATGTGCATCTTGTGACATAATCTGTGTCTTCGTTTTGCTAATTGTTAAACCAAATTCAGAACAAGCATTGGAGAATGCAGATAGTAGACATTGCAATTCTTCTTCAGAGTGGGTCGTAACTGCAGCATCATCTGCAAAAAAGCAACTCTCTGATTAGTACCCTCCTAATTTTGGTCTTGGCCTTGAATCTCTGAGCATTGAGCCGAAATCTGAGCGTGAGTGAATGTATATACCACCATCCTGATCACGAAAGGCATATTTCAGTAGAAGTGAAAAGTATATTCCAAAGAGGGTGGGAGCTAGTACACAACCTTGCTTAACTCCACTCTTGATTTCAAACTCTTCAGAAGTTGCACCATCAAACTTGATTATACCCTTGATGCCTGTGTGGAACGATTCCACAATGGACGGAAGAGTTGGTGGGCAGCCAATCTTCTTTAGTGCCTTGAACAAGCCCTCAGGACTGACCAAATCAAATGCCTTTGCGAGGTCGATGAAGGCAATAAACATTTGTTGATTCTGTTCACGGCATGTTTCTTGCATTTGTCGCAATGAGAATATCATATCAATGGTGGACCGGTTCTGTTGAAAGCCACACTGTGATTCGGGGTAGACTTGATCTCCCAGGACTTGAAGTCTAGGCAGAACAATTCTGGCAAGTACTTTTCCAACAATACACATAAGTGTATAGAATACACAGAATGCACAGAAGTATGATACCCCTATAGGTGTTGCAGTCGCTCCGAACGCCCTTGTTCTTGTACAGTGTTATGATGCTTAAATCTTTGAAATCCTGTGGTGGGACTTGTCCTTCTCACCAGCATAGCTCTATTAGCTGGTGGATCTGTAGAGTGAGTGTGTCTTGCTTGTGAGTGTGTCACAGCGGCAGTAGAACACTTATTTAGTGCAGCTGGATTGTTGTTGAGTATGTTGCGAAAACGGATGTTACCAGCTCTTGTTATGAACTCTGTGTATATCAGATTTGCAGGTAAGATGAAAATTGTGGAAATGTTTTAGGGATTACCTGGATTAACTGAATTATTAGAAACAGTCGATAAGCAGGAAATTGATAATGTGCTGAATGAGCAGAGTGACTCTGAAACAGAATGATAGTGTCAGAATGACACTGAATTGTCATATTTAGATTAAACTTTGTTTTAATAAAATACTCTTGAATATTGAAATAAATAAATTCTGTTGTTTTACATGTCTCTTTGTACATGTAGTCCTATTTGGTAAACACTAACCCTAAACTTCAATAAATTTTATAATTTTATTTGAAATGTAATCCATATTAGTATTATCATGGGAATCCACTGGGAATCCAATGGGATGGAACAGGCAAAATGACCGTGGGATGGGATGGGAATAGGACTGAAAAATGTGTCCCATGGACAAGCCTGTCGATAGGAGCAGATACAGCAACAGAAGTCAGAATACGACACCCATGCAAATCTCCTGAGGCAACGTATGGGTGCACCACAAGGTTCTGTCTGTCTGTCTGTCTGTCTGTCTGTCTGTCTGTCTGTCTGTCTGTCTGTCTGTCTGTCTGTCTGTCTGTCTGTCTGTCTGTCTGTCTGTCTGTCTGTCTGTCTGTCTGCCTGTCTGTCTGTCTGTCTGTCTGTCTGTCTGTCTGTCTGCCTGCCTGTCTGTCTGTCTGTCTGTCTGTCTGTCTGTCTGTCTGTCTGTCTGTCTGTCTGTCTGTCTGTCTGTCTGTCTGCCTGTCTGTCTGTCTGTCTGTCTGTCTGTCTGTCTGTCTGTCTGTCTGTCTGTCTGTCTGTCTGTCTGTCTGTCTGTCTGTCTGTCTGTCTGTCTGTCTGTCTGTCTGTCTGTCTGACTGCCTGTCTGTCTGTCTGTCTGTCCGCGCTATTAAATATTGATAAAAGTTACTGGAAAAAACGTCAGGACCATGTGTTGAAAGAGGAAGAGGACTATTGGAGAAAGGATGGATTGAATTTTATGCAACCGAGAGCAATCATCAACCTACTGGAATCGTCCGTCACAGCAAATCCACCGAAAAGCACATATCCATCTTTGAAAAATGTTAGAGAAGAGTATAAAGACTTCAAAGGACGGAAAGTATAACAAAGATATCAATACAGTAAGAACCCTATATTGAAGAAGACTTCTTATTAAGATAAACACACAAGAGGAAAACGAAATATTTTGACTTAAACAAATATGAAAGTCTAGATAACAACACCACCGAAGGAAGTGTACCTGGGGATGGAGAAGCTAAAGATCGCCCCGTAGATTTATTCAGAATGTGACAGATAATTTACACATAGCACAAACAGATTCACGACACCTGGCATATAACAGAGAGGCATCTCGAAATCCTTTTATTTGTGTGGAAGGGGGTTTCTGTACAGGACAGGGCACTGGATGATGACAGGCAAACTGTGTCAGAGGCCATACTGCCTTATCTCTCTATCTCTCATCATCATCAAGTGCCATGCCGACTGGCGTAGGCATTCTTGACTCTCCACAGATCTCGGTCTTTGGTTGTCTGGATCTACTCTACCAGTCGATATACCTCCATGCCACCGTCGCAATCCATCCAGCATCAGTTCTCTTGATCTGCCTCTGCCTCTCTTCCCCTCGATCTTTCCAGTTGTTCTCCGATGAAAAAAAGCTGTTTGCCTCTTTCTTATTGTTACATATGATGTTCTATTTTCATTAGCCTCTTTCAGGCATTCGTTGTTAGTTACGTATTCGCAACATTCGTTTCAGGAACTACATCTCTTCCAATCTCTTCCTAATTTGCTCATTTACACTCCAAAATTCACAGCCATACATTTTTCTCTCTCTCTCTCTCTCTCTCTCTCTCTCTTCTCTCTCTCTCTCTCTCTCTCTCTCTCTCTCCCCTCTCTCTCTTTTTCTCTCTCTCAAGACTTCAAACTCTAAGCTCACACACATCACTTCAACTTCACATCGATAACATGCCAGTAAAAGTGTAATTGAGCACAAAACATTAGGCATAATCATTGATAGAAACCTAAACTTTAATTCCCCGTTCAAGCGCTTATTAAACAAACAGCGAAAAGGTCTACCCAAATAGCCAAAATTAAAAACTTCCTTGATGAGGACACAAGGAAACTATTCTATACTTCTCATATACAGACACACTTTGACTACTGCTCTACAATCTGGGACGGTTGTTCTAATTCAAACACCAAGCGACTTTACTCACTCCAGAAACGGGCCATGAGTCTAATTTATAACAAACATTTATCTGACAATCCTAGCCTGTATAAACGCCTTCAGTTACTACCACTGCGCAAACGCCTGCTTTTCAATAAAGCTACACTAATTCATAAAATCCTGCATCGGAATGCCCCAAATTACCTTTGGCCATTGTTTAAATATAATGCTAGACACAGTAAACGTTTAAATATATTACACATTCCGAAGCCTAGGATTGACTTATACAAAACAAGCTTAACGTACTCTGCAGCTCAGCTGTGTAACAATCTTCCACAAGAAATCAAAGACATCCCCAATCCCTATTCATATAATCGCAAATTACTCGAACACTATCTCAGTACGGATTATCTTCCCCCTTAATAATAGAGATAATAATAATAATAACAAAACCCTAGTATAACAGCCAGTCCCCTTTTGGTAGGCCAGTATATTCCACATGGCTAATAACAAGTGTCAGATCATTATCTAATTTTACTGTGTCGTGTAGTCTTGATGTTCGCATTTTGCCCATGCCTTTATAATGCATATCTTTTATATTGTCTCTCTCTCTCTCTCTCTCTCTCTGTCTCGCTCTGTCAGTCGGTAATCTCCTCACCATATCTCAGACAGACAGCTCCGGACAAATTATGTTACACATTGTCTTTTTTGTTGTTGTTGACCTAACTATAGAAAAGCGTTGAGATCCTCTCGTACTGGCTGTAGAAGACCCACATATGGAGAGAGCGCACACGACAATTGTGAGAACACAGGCTGTTCCCTCAGGTTTCTAGTCTCAAGCAAACTTTGCGACAATGCCTGTCCAGGTCTATATGTCGTGTAATCGCTTGACACAGTTTGCGTTGCTAATACCGTTGTTTATTGTACAGCTATTTAAGTTGGTTATATATGCTATACTTAATGAAATCATATTCGCCCTTATGGTGACTGTATGGTTGTCAACGCCATAGTGAATATCGACATTCAGCAAAATTTAAATGTACAATATGTACAGGCCTAACACGCACATCACAGATGCAGTATCTGCCGTGAGATGTCTATCCACTGGGTGTGAAGATAATGATATCTGTGCTCACTGAATGTTCTGTACAACACGGTGGCATAGTAGATTGGGCGTTTAAGGTGTATGTACAAGGCATGTGAATTGAAAGGAGCATCCAAGAGAGCAATTCGAAATTGTTGTGAACACGATATGGCATTCACAACATCGACAATATTATAAGGCAGTCACGCGGATGTCTGTCTGACTGCATTTCGGTAAGCAATTGTATTGGAGCCTCAGGTTGTGCTACAATGGGACAGGTGTTAGAGCAGGAGTGTGGCAATATATAGAAGTGTGCAAACGGTAACACTGAAGTCACTGTACAGACCTAGATAGGAAACAGGCTATATTATAGACAGGTGGTTAGCTGCTCTGTGTCGCTTAAAAGTCGCTTAAAAGTCGACATGGTCGACCTCTGTGTGAGGTTATAGACACGCGGTTAGCTGCTCTGTTTGAGGCTATAGACAAGCGGTTAGCTGCTCTGTGTGAGGCAATAGACAAGCGGATAGCTGCTCTGTGTGAGGCAAGTGACAAGCGGTTCCCTGCTCTGTGTGAGGCAATAGACAAGCGGTTCCCTGGTCTGTGTGAGGCTATAGACAAGCGGTTAGCTGCTCTGTGTGAGGCAATAGACAAGCGGTTCCCTGCTCTGTGTGAGGCAATAGACAAGCGGTTACCTGCTCTGTGTGAGGCAATAGACAAGCGGTTCCGTGCACTGTGTGAGGCTATAGACAAGCGGTTCCCTGCTCTGTGTGAGGCTATAGACAAGCGGTTACCTGCTCTGTGTGAGGCTATAGACAGGCGGTTACCTGCTCTGTGTGAGGCTACAGACAAGCGGTTGCCTGCTCTGTGTGAGGCTACAGACAGGTGATTATCTGCTCTGTGTGACGCTATAGACAGGCGGTTACCTGCTCTGTGTGAGGCTACAGACAGGCGGTTAGCTTCTCTGTGTGAGGCTATATTATAGACAAGCGGTTACCTGCTCTGTGTGAGGCTATAGACAGGCAGTTACCTGCTCTGTGTGAGGCTACAGACAGGCGGTTACCCGTTCTGTGTGAGGCTCTAGACAAGCGGTTCCCTGCTCTGTGTGAGGCTACAGACAGGCGGTTAGCTTCTCTGTGTGAGGCTACAGGCAGGCGGTTAGCTTCTCTGTGTGAGGCTACAGACAGGCGGCTAGCTTCTCTGTGTGAGGCTATATTATAGACAAGCGGTTACCTGCTCTGTGTGAGGCTATAGACAGGCAGTTACCTGCTCTGTGTGAGGCTACAGACAGGCGGTTACCTGTTCTGTGTGAGGCTATAGACAAGCGGTTACCTGCTCTTTGTGAGGCTATAGACAAGCGGTTACCTGCTCTTTGTGAGGCTATAGACAAGCGTTTAGCCTGCGCTGTGTGAGGCTATGGACAGGCGGTTAGCTGTTCTACCGAGAGAAACAAAGCTGTTCAGGAAAAACAGCGTGCTGCATGGAAGTCGACCCTCTTATCGTTTAGCCTCCTTTGACCTTTTGTGTTTTCATACACCAGCATGAAGTATCAACAGATCTGCACTATCTCACACTGACTCCCTTGTACTTTGGTTGATGAGTAACTCAGTAAAATAGCAATTTATGTGTGCTCATCTTTGTTGAGAAATGTTTCAGGTACAGCCTACTTCAAAGAGACATAACCATTTCCACATTGCACCCCCGCTGTTCTATAGCATTAAACAAATGTCCACAAAGGGTAAACAATTGGGAAATAATTGTTTCCTTATTATTCAGACAACATAAACGTTATCATTATAGTCGACCAGCATGATTACTGGCAATGCAGATATGTCCACTTACAATCTGCGGCATTGAGACAATACGCGAAAATGACAAGCTGAAAATACTTCATCCATGATTCTGACAATTGTGTCGAACTCCGCACCCCCTTAACCCTGCTGTCATGTTGTGAATTGTGTGGGTAGCCGGGGCTAAATCACACACTCTCTGTTTGGTTCATGCAGTAAGCTGTTATACGCCGTATCGGTGCCCCATTGGAGACCTGATTATTGTAGAAGTGAGATGTTGCACAAAGATAAAGTGGTCGTCATTTAGTGAGATTTAACGAACGATTAATCAATGCCGACATCAAGTTTTTAAACACTCCACTCGTGGACCCCCCGCCTCGTAGATAATTAACACGGGTGTTTTATGCAAATAACTGCCAGTGTTTGTGTGAAATAAGGGGGGTTATTATGTGCTATTGTTGGAAAAAAGGTTACGAGTTATTATATAAAGATGCCACAGCTATGAACTAATGACAACTCTATGGAGTCAGTACACACGAAGCGGTGACGAGAAAGCTTCGTTATGTCGCCCAGGGCAACTTCACATGATAAAAGCCCCAAATTGGCCTGACATTGGCGGTGCGTATCCAAAATAATGCACAGTTAATAATTCATCTGCTTTGTTGTAATAACTCCCAGATTCCGTTTTATGCGCGTGCATCATGACATAGCCTTCGGCCGCGGCAAGATAAAAGGGCCGTGCCGATGACAACGATAGGTTACTTTCCCAACAGTGATGTGTTCCCCCCCCCCCCCCCCACCCTTTTCCTGTCGCTGTATTTATCCCATTACCTCCCAACCCTCCCCTCCCCTTCAAGGACACTGATGGTAAACAAAATTACGCGGTGCATGTAGAAATACGTGTCTGTGTTAGAGAATCACGTTGAGAGGACTATCTACTGCACCATTTCTTCAACCTGACGTCAATGATGTACTGTTGTTGACATTTACAAGATGAATATCTGAAATATTACATTGAAACATGTGTGACTATCTCCAGCGTCGCTGTGGGACACTAGTGACTGCCCGATTCACCATTTACAATACTGCAGGAGTTTCTGATGCCACATTGTTTTAAACACACAGGACGACTCTCAACAGCTAATCTGTACCATTGCTGAAACATACAGGGCTATCTGATTTATCATAATTGAAGCACTCGTAAATATCTAATTCACCGTTTTAACACTTTTAGGACAATCGAATGCACATCGTCATCATGATCATCTTCCACTTTTGCCATCAAGCGACGTGGGGAGGAATAGTTGGCATTCCAGCGCCCGACGGGTAGCACTGGATAGTGTCATTCCATGTGAATGTACAATGCCTTTGATGTCGTCAATCAATGTTCTTTTCGGGCAATCGTAGCAAACAACGATTGGCTAATGAAGGTTGGACATTATGCACAAACATTCGAAAGCTACAAATATTCTTTTTCGGTCATATAATGAGAAGACAGGTAATTGAGAAGATGCCGACGACTGAAAAGATAGGCGACCGAAAGGCAGAACAGAGTAAGTACAATTATGCTATATCGTCTAAATCGATGGTATGGAGGAATGACTTCGATTGAATTGATTGAGAATGCCAAGAACCGAGATCTAAGGAGAGACATGAACGCCCACGCCACTGTGCAAGGTGCATGATGATGATTGTAATAGTCTAATACTCCATTTGTAAACATCCATGAAAATGTGATGAAATATATTTCAAATACAAGAAAGTCTAATGCACTAGTGTTTTACAACGCGAACGATTATCTATAGCACGTCTGTGTAAAATATACATGACTTTTTGGCGCGCCACTTGTCAAATATGCATGAATGTCGGTTCCACCACTTGTATATACATTCATGACGCTCCGTTGTTGCTTCGTTGCTCTCTGAAACATTTCAGACTACCTGGTGCTCCACATGTGGAAGGACGCATGATTATAATGACACTATTTCTTATGCAACTAAGCCTCTATCATTGAATGCGAGCGAGAGAGAGAGATAGAGAGAGAGAGAGAGAGAGAGAGAGAGAGAGAGAGAGAGAGAGAGAGAGAGAGAGAGAGAGAGAGAGAGAGAGAGAAGGGGGAGAAGGAGAGAGAAAAAGAGAAATAAAGACAGAGTGACAGAGAGACAGAGATGGAAACAGACACACACACACACACACACACACACACACACACACACACACACACAGAGAAGGACATAGAGAGGACACACACACACACACACACACAAACAGAGAGAGTGGGCGAGAGATGGAGAGAGAGATTAAATGTTTTATAGAACCTGTTCCACTATGACAGTGAGCGAACACATTTAAAAGGGCTGTTATGCAACAGACATATCATTCCTAAAACAAATGTTGCGAATAACTTAAATTGCCAGAATAACTAACAACAATAAATAACAATCCAGCCTAAATTTGGTGCCTGGCAATTTTAATGTAAAGTCGACCAGAGTGACATTGACTAAATCACCCATCGAGTGCCGATTGGTTTAAAATATGGGACTAACAAAATAGTCGGGCTCCGTGGCATAGAGATTACGTCTTTCTCCTTAATCCCGTATATTTTCGTGAGTAACGCAGCTGCGCGAAATTCGGTAGCGGATCGCGCCGCGTTGGTTACTCACG
>JACEFZ010016681.1:37500-55000 GCA_014155875.1 Cepaea nemoralis
GCACATTTGGACTTTCCTTCTGGACTCGTGGACGATATATCAATGAACGGTATTTAAGAAATTGATTTAAGGTAATTGATTAAGCTAATATAGCGTTATAATAAGTGAAATTGATTTAACTAATATAATATAATATTGTGTGTTAAGTAAAATTAATTAATTAATTAGAACACTTGATTTTTATAGGACGAAAAACAAATGCTTACGTCCCTTGTCTAGTTCAAATACGCCTGCAGTTGTTGTATACTTATTGATAACTATTAACTATATTATAATTGTGAATTTGTTTATATAAGTTGTATAACAAAACTATTTCAGCATGGCAGAGGAAGAGATTTTGTTGACACAGGTTTTAAATGGAGTTGGAAGAGCCATACGTAGGCTAGTTGCTACGTATTTAAAATAACAGAGCTTATATCATAAAGGCTTGGTAAGCTACTATGGAAGTCTTTTATAGGAAGTTAGGACGTGTGACAGAGTTGATGGACAGCTTAAAATGGACGTAGATAGAATTTCGTCTATAATAAAAGTAATAAAGAGACAGACGCTTGAACGAAAAGGGCACAAGACAGATATGAGATGTTTTGAGGTAGACAAGCCCAATAGATGGCAGCCGATCAATAGGAACGATAACCAGTGTGGTTACAATTCTAAAGTTATCAACCATATACATATGAAACCAGATAAGAGAGAGACACAGAGATATGTAATGAATCAACACAAAAATTTAGGAATTGGTAATAGCCAGAAAAGGAAATTGTATAAGAAACAGAGGTCTTGGCCTACAAATACTGAAAACGCAAGAGCCTTGCTAGAGAACTGGTTTCAGATCAGACAGTTGCGATATTCGGTAGCAAGGTTGAAAAACAGAGAAGAAAACACAGACAGGACTTTGGGTAGCCCAGAGGTATCTTCAGTCTTTAGTGTCAGACGAGAAAGAGAGACACAGACGCAGCCAGGCAGTAGTGTGGAAAAGAGTACTCAGACATCGATTGATAAAGTAGTAAGGAAAATTCAATCAAAACCAACTGAGTTGAAAGTGACAAAGAGACACACCGTTGCATTAAAGAGAGACACCGTTGCATTAAAGAGAGACACTGGTACAGAGTTTGGACAACCCAAGACAAAAGACAGCAGAAAGAAAATTAGAAAGAATGTTAGGACTAGAAATGAAAAAAGTTTGTGCATATATAATCAAAGATGTGGAACCGAAGAATCTGAGTCGTCGTCTTTAGAATCAGAATTTTCAGACCTCACAGATTTTGGTATAGAATATACACCAGACAGGGATTTAAAAGGAATGCATGGGAACAAGAGGATTGCACTACGAGCAGATCCTGACTCGAAGCGAGATGTTTCCTCGTACGGTATGGTTGCTGGTAGGCAAGCAGACACATTTTTAGTTAGTGACTCTTTGGAACAAGATAAGAGTATATATGGTAGAAAAGTAGTAAAAGCCAGGAGACGAAGTTTATCTATTGGAAAGTAGAACACAAAAACAGCAAAAAGCTGAAGCAGCGCTGGAAAAAGCTAGAAGTCTCATGAAGTCGATAAGAACATGGCTATATGGAAATAACAAATACGTGCAGATGTGAGTATTTTGTAACTGAGCTTGGAGTAATTCAAGTTTGATGAGAGTTATATCGGTTCAAAAGTTGTGTTGCTGTGGAGAGGGTAGTGCGACTGTTATAGCCTGAAAATAGCGCGAAGAAGTAGATCATTATTATGAAGTGATGAGGAGGTTAAGATAAAGTGAGTGAGTAGTTGACTGTCGGAGTGGTTTGATGTGGAAATTAGGTAGGACGGAGAGTAGTGTTTGGTTGTGATGATTGAGAAAAGCGGAAATAAGAAAGCAGTTGAATTGTGAAAGTCCTGTTGAGTATTGAAGTAATTCGTCTGGTTATGCGTTGTACTTGCATGTGTAAAAGTGTAGACAAACTATCACAGGGTGAACATGGCCTGGCTGTGTATAGTTAATGGCTGACATCAATATAGTTGACAAACTCCGCGTTGAAATATGTAAAAGGTTTATTGAATCATCAAATACATTTTCTTGCTGCCGATGTAAATACAGACATCTTTCTTCTCGTTCTAAATGGCCGAACTCTTATTGACGCGTGAGCAACCCCTGGATACCTAAACCCATTCGTGCTCACGCGTTCACTAACTTTATTTCCCCATTAGTTAATGAATGCGCAGCATTCATTAACTCTCTAACTACTAACCTAAATCCCTTACTGTTATATACCTCCCCTTCTTCAAGAAGACTTTTTCTCTGGAAAAGTCTCAACTCTACCCCTTAAACACTTACTCACTACTGAAATATTGAAATATTTCTTCTTCTATACCAAATCTGTCCAACAATCCCTCAACATATATTTCATAATTCAAATCTCATCCTCCTATCTCATCATAGCCAAACGCTATCCAGAGACATACTTTATACAATGTCAGTAATACAAAACCCTACTATAAACTCTCTACAAAACTCTCTACAAAATTCTCTACAAAATTCTCTACAAAATTCTCTACAAGCGAACCGCTTTTAAAATGTCCATCTAAATTATGATTGACAAAAATTGAAGATATTTTCCTTATCTTTTCTCACTTAATCACATTCTCACTATTCCAGGATAGACAGAAAAAAAGAGTTTAGTTTAGATTGGTTTGGTGCGCACCGAAGAAAATTAGAAAGTAAAAAAATAGCAAGAAGTAATCACATTTCTCTTCCCATGCATTCTCAAAACTTTATAAAATAAAGTTTTCAAAATTTATCTTCATTCCCGTCAATAATAATTTTTGATATCAAAAAGTTATGTTAATCCAAAACTAACCTTTTGTATTAATTACCTCGTCAAGTTCAACCATTCCTTCAAAACCTCCAAATTATTAATATACTGTTAAGCACAGTCTTCTTCTTCCAGAGTCCACTTATTTAAATGCCAAAATTCAACCTGGCATTCCCCCATATACTCCCATTAAACGCTGTTCAACCCAGCTCCTATTTCAACCCCCATCTACCCAGCTATACAGTATCGCCCGTCATTCCCCTCATCCATGGCTTTAAATCCATGTATTTACATTACGAACCGTCTAATGCAGTCCCTAATTCAATCCCCCAAACCATTTTTAACGGCTTAACTCTTTCCAACCCCCATGTAATTATCAATGGTTGCTGACAACCCCAGCCACTTTTAAATATACTCCTCCATTACTTTCCCTACAACATACTGAGTTACTTCGCTAATCACCACAAACTTCCCCCTTAACTCAATAATGTTTCACCCTCAATTTCTATTTATAAACGTTATACACGTTAAGCAACTTAACGAAGCATGGCCCTAACTCCATGTTTCATATTTTCTGCAAGCTCCCAAGAACAACTCTTCATTTTTCCCCATAACTGAACGTCAACCTAGAAATTATTTTAAACACACCCAGGGTAACTCAAGAAACAAAATTAAAGTTTTGTAAAAATAACCAGCTAAGGTAACATATCATCACATTTTATAAAGAACAACTGAAGTCAAAACAATAGAGCAAACAATATCACCCCCCTCATTCTTTGACATCATTTTTATCCCCACACATTATTCAAACTAAACATATGTGATGCAATGAAAAATCATATATATACATACACCATAATATATCATTTTTGGACTACTAATCAATTATTTTCCGTCTAAGAAAAACTCAACACTTCAAACTTAAAAATCAAAATGATAATAAAGCATATGTCAATTACTCCTAACTTAATACAATATCATGTCTACTCATCACGACAACTCTCAAAAACTCTTAATTAAGTTATTTGCTAACCTTCTTCATTTGAAATTCACAATTACCGTGTCCAAGTTCTTCTTCTATCTGCAATCTGCAGAATATTCTACCAAGCTATTTGTCACTTCTCCATTTTCTTAATAACTCCAAATTTTTTTCTATAAGTGCAATATCTACATCAATGTCTTCATCTTCCCGAGGAGAAATATCTTCTTTCATAGCACCATCCTCATCAGTTTCTGACTCTTCATCCATCTCTTGTTCCGCGTCTGTATACCCATTACTAGCAACTGCTAATCTTTTCCTTTCTAAATCTAATCTAATCTTTCTACCTTGATGTCTTAATGATCTTTCAAATAGTGGCATATCTTCATCACTTGAGGAATTTTCTCTAAATTTTCTTTGCCTCTTAATTTCTCTTTCTTTCTGTCTATCTAACTTTCTTTTTACTGCCTGTCTAGTATTCATAAATGGAGCGTCTATTTTTTCTTTGATCGATTCTTCACTATTATAACCGTCATACGTGTTATTTTCCTCTGTCACAATCGTTTTTGGTATTGTTTCTTCTTGTTCACCAGTAGTAGATGCTGTTATTATTTGTTTTTGTACCAATTCTCTCCCATTATCTATAGGTATCGGATATTCAGTTCGTCTGACAATCTGTCCATCTGAAAATAATTCTTCTGAATAATAATTGTTATTATTATCCTCAGCATCTTTTTCCTCATTATCCCGTCTTAAATGTTCTACATGTGAACGTGCAACATGCCCTGTAATTTGATTTTTTATAGTATATGATACTGGACCCTTTTTTTCTAAAATATAATATCCCGGAACCCAATGAGCATCAAACTTTGAGTTTCTCCTATGTTTTTTGTAATAAACTCTATCACCTATGTTAAACTCCTGTAAGTGTGCATTTTTATCTGCGTATTTCTTCTGTCTTTCTCGAGCCTTAATTATATTATTTCTTAAACATATATGTGCTTTGTGCATTTCTTGCAAGATCATTTCCTGAAAATCCTCCCCCATATATTTTCTTCTAGGCTTCAATAAATTGTCAATCGGTAATATTGGTTCTCTTCCATGTAGTAAATAAAATGGTGAGAAATCTGTTCCTTCATTTTGGTGTGTACGGATCGCCCCCAGTGCTGTTCCCAAATAAAGATCCCAATCCATATCGTGTTCTTCTACATTTTTCGCCAGTATATTGTACAATGTTCTATGTTGTCTCTCATTTTTGGCATTCGAAGATGGTCTGTAATACGAAGTTTTTATGTGCTTTATATTCAAATCTTTTAACAATTTTTCAAACTTTCTATTGACAAATTCTTTCCCATTGTCTGTAAGTACTGTCTGTGGACACCCAAACCTTGGTATAAATTCTTGTAAAAACATATTTATAACAGAATCAGAACTCTTGTCTGGAATTGGATAGACTTCTGGCCAGAGACTATATGAATCTATGATATGTAGTAGATATACATTTCCCGATAATGTTTTTGGATGAGGACCTGAAATATCCAAACTCACTTTCTGCATTGGAAATTGAGGAATATCTGTATCTTGTAAGGGACATTTAATTATCTTCATGTTTCTTAACCTACACTTTTCACATGCATCAACATATTCATATACGCTTTTAAATAAATTCGGCCAGTAATATTTACTGCTAATAGCTTAACTAACTTATCTCGTCCAAAATGACCATTATTATCATGATATGCCTTTAAAACTTCCCGTTCTAAATGTTTCGGAATATATTTTCTTAATCCCTCACCTTTTTCACCGACATAATATAATTGATTGTCTTCTTGCAGCTCTAAGAATTTCCTTTTAAAACTGTTTTCCCCTGTTTCTTTCAATTTTTGTTTAATCTGTATTATTTTTGGATCTAATTCCTGTTCATTTTTCATATTAAAATGCATCAACTGTGTATCTTCCTCTATTGATTCAGAATCTTGTTCTGTCTGTGAGCTTTTACAATTTATTTTAGCAGAATCTAATATATTTACTTGCCAATTCCTGTCATCAATTTCTGGTTCTCCCTCATCTTGAGTAGTGGTTTCAGATATTGTTGTATGTGGAATTCTAGACAATAAATCAGCGCATGTATTATCTTTTCCTGAAATATACTCTACTTTAGCGTTGTATCCCTGTAAATTTAGTGCCCATGTTTGTATTTTCCTATTTTGTATTCGTGCTTCTAATATAGACTTTAATGGCATGTGATCAGTTTTAATAATGAAATTGGCGTTATGTAGATAATAATTAAGTTTTTGGAGAGCATAGTGTATAGCGTAGGCCTCCTTCTCAATAGTCGCCCATTTTCGCTGAGATTTGCTAAGTCTATGTGACAAGAAATAGATTGGTCTTTCATTCTTAACTCCTGGTATTCCTGAGTCTTCTCCTTCATACGGTTGTGTTAAACATGCTCCTATGGCATTATCTGAAGCATCTGTATACAAAACCAATTGTTTATTTAAATCTGGATGTGCCAATAGTGGAACTGTTGTTAGGCTATTTTTAAAAAATCGAACGCCTTCTGACAATCTTCAGTCCACTTAAACCTTGCATATTTACAGGTCAATTTTATAATAGGTTCTGCTATCTGTGCAAAATTTGGAACGAATCGTCTATAATACCCGGTCATACCTATAAAAGCTCGAACTTCTCTCACGTTGGTCGGAGAAGGTAAATCTCTAATAACTTTAATTTTATTTTGATCAGGCTTAATTCCCTCTCTATTAATGATGTACCCTAAATATTTGGTTTCTGTTTTTAAGAATTCACACTTACTCAATTTCAACTTAACATCGTGTATTCTTAGCCTATCAAATACCAATTTTACATGTTTTAGATGATCTTGTACATCTCCTGATGTATATATTAAAATATCATCTATATATGCCAACGCAAACTTTTGAAACCCACGTAATACTTCATTTATTAATAACATGTAGTGAGATGGAGCTGTGCGAACTCCGAATGGCATTCGTAAAAATTCGTAAGAACCCATATGAGTACAGAAAGCACTTTTCTTTTGAGCATCCTCCGACATCGGGATACACCAGAATCCTGATCTTGCGTCTAGTGTAGTGAAGAATGTAGAGCCATTAAGTAAGCCCAAAATATCATCAATCACCGGCAATGGGTACGCTACATTCTTAGTGATTTTGTTCAACGCCCGGTAATCACAACAGAATCGATGTGAACCATCGACCTTGGTCACAATTACGATCGGAGATGACCACTCAGACTTCGATCTTGTTATTATTCCCGCTTTTAACATATCTTCAATTGCCTTCTCTACAATCTCTCTGTTTCTTAAAGGAGTTCTATATGGTTTTAAACTAATTGGTGGATGATTTCCAGTGTCTATTTCCATTGTAACTGTTTTAGTTTTTCCCAATTCTAAGTCATTAATTGCAAAAACGTCTTGGTTTTCTTTCACCAATTGTTCTAATATTTCTTTATTCTCCGGTGGGGCTTTTAACTGTGATAACAATTCTTGTTCTCTTGTTCTTTTGTCTACTGTATCTATTTGAGATGGATATTTTTTGAATGTATGGATCAATTCATCATTCCGTCTTTTCCAGCTTCTTTTATAATTATTTCTGACATTATTTCTGACCATGGGAGTTTCTGAATAATCATTATTCAACATATTTTCTTTTTCTGTAGTTAATATGTTATCATTATTATACGCTACTTTAGCGATTACACAGCCTCTATATAATTTAATATTTTTTCCTGTATTGTTTAGGAGCATCACTGGAAAGCTGAGATGTTTATCTAATATTATTAACCCATCGGTGACTTCCAAGCCAGGTTCATCTATTATTTCTCTCTCTAATTCCGTTATTTTAACTGTTTGTCCAACCGAAAAGTACGGATTTTTTTTCATTTTTGCCTGTATTAAATTAACCGTTTGTGGTTTCAAATTCATGGTCGTTTTAACTCTAACTAGTGTCGACACATGCATATCCTCTTCTAAATCCACGTAAACATCTTGGAATTTTAATTTATGTAAATCAAAATAAAGTCTCACCCCATTTTTCACTAAAAAATCTCTACCCAATATCATATTTCTATTTAAATCCTTGACTACATGGAACATATGCCTAACATTTATCCCTCCTAATTTAAAATTTATCATCGTTTGACCAAGCACTTCTAAATTTTGTCCAGTTACCGAATGAAGATTATCCAGATTTCTAAATATTTTGAAATTTTTTAATATTCGATATAAAAATGTTTCTTTAATCACACTAACTTGCGCTCCCGAGTCAACTAATGTTCTAATTTTATATTTCCCTATTTCTATAATACATGAACTAGGATCAATCATATTTAGTGACAACTGTTTTATCTCCCCAAGTTGAGGCCACTTCTTATGTTTTTTATTTCTAAATGTCCTATTATACTCATCATTTGGGTTTTTAATATATTTATTCATCTTTTGGACCTTACTATTTTCCCCCCTACTGCCGATCCTGTTCAGTAAGCGGGATGCCAATTTCCCTGATCTCCTGACCTTCTAAAATTTCTCTGCACCTCTTCATAATTCCCATTTGATGATCTACCATTTACAGTTCTATTCTGTGTACTAGTCTGAGCACATCTATTATTTTGTGTATTCGACTGGACACGTCTGTTACCACAGAAGCGAAAAATGTGTCCACGTTGGCCACACCCCCAACAAACCACATTTGTGTTATTTGTGTTACCTACCATCTCTCTTACAGTATTTCTCACTTGTCCTTCTCTACCTTGATTATATACGTTACTGTTTCCTTGTAACATCTGTATTTCTCCCCTTCTTCTTCTCCATCCATATCTATACTGTCCTATTTCCATAGGTTCTTCAATTCTATCCTCTGAACTACTACCTAACTCTCGTCCTACCCTCAATCTAAACCTTCTTCTCAAGCTCTCCTCTTGTATAGCTATATCTACAGCCTGTGACAACCTTGCAGGATTTTCTCTCATTAATTTAAATTTCAGTCCATCTGACCTAATCCCATCAACAAAAATCCCCACCAACATCCGTTCAACTTCCTCAGCTCGGACATTCAGACCCAAAAATGACTCTTCGGCTTAATTGATCAGCCTATCACTGTATAATTGCACACTTTCTGTAGTATTTTGTCTCGTCTGTCGCAACACTGAGAATGCGTGTTGAGGGTCAGTAATCTCTGCATATTTGTGAGCTAAGTCGTCTTTGAATTGTTCCCACGTTTCACCTCCTCCAGCTTCTAGCTTTCTTCTTATATGATCAGAAACAGGACTTGCACTAGTTCTATAAGCCAAATTCTTTTTATCCTCATCCGTAGCGTTCACTAGATAAGCAGGTTTCTCAATGGATACAATCCATTTCTTAAAATGACTCGCCTGTCCATTAAACCTCTCGACATCACTGACTACACTTTGCTGTCTTAACACCGAATCCAACTTTGATATTGCCCTACCAACTCCACCAAGTACTTGTGAAAGATCTTGGGCTTCCATTCTAAAAAAAATCTGAAATGGAAAATACAGCAGTACCAAACAATCTAATATATTAATATGTCCTAAATCAAGCAGTTGGAAATCTTAACCTAAAATTTAACAATACCTGCTATACTTATAGTCCTGTCGTTTGTCCAACCGTTTTTCTTCTTCAAAACTGATGATCTGCCGTTGTAAACAATTTTAGAACAATTCCAGCGTCTCACAGAATATGGTTGTCGTCCAATCGAAAAAAGAATGAAGGAGTATGACGCCCAATCGACAATTATTTGACGGTTGTCTTCTTCTCTCGCAGGAAAAGAAAAGGAAGAGCCTCTGGATTCCTCACTTCAATCGGTATTCTTCGTGCCGCTGATTGTAGAAAAACGGAAAAACGAGCGTATTTGCTAGGTTCCTCGCTTCAATCGTAGTCGGTGACTTCTGACTTATTTTCACCGATAAATGGCCCTTCTAGTCGTCTTCACCCCCAATTGGGCCCGTCTGGATTTGAAATGGCAAAGTTCAAAAGCGATATCGCCCCGCTTGAGTGATCTTTTGATACGCCAGAATTCAGGGATTGCAGTTATGACCAATCTCGAATGGAGTAAATTTTCATAAATAGTAGACTTTCCTCAATCAGAGACAACGATCGAGAACAATGATCAAATGAGCCGGCTCAATATAAGCGTTGACCAACAACTCCGGACTTTATCTTCAGACAACCAAGGTCACCTTCAATGAACTTCAGACGATAACGGTTAAATCGACAGCTCCAGCAAGACCAGATTTCACGGCAGCATATCTGGAACATCAATATGTTTCGAAAAGAACGGCCAGGTCAACACAGGATTCAACAATGACGATGGCTGCTCTGTTCCACCACTCGGAACATTATGTGTTGTGTGGCGGTTTTAACAAGCATCAGCCCCATCATAAAGACTTGAAGATACGACACAAGTTGTTCCTCAAGAGTGTAGGACTTCAACACAACCTTCCATGACTTCTGTTGACTTCTATATTCCCATTTGATTTATTTTACGATGACCTCTGTGATCGGTAGTGGCCGCGACAGCACGATTCAGAAATCCTGGTATATTCGGCGCCAAATCAGGTCATATCACAGGGTGAACATGGCCTGGCTGTGTATAGTTAATGGCTGACATCAATATAGTTGACAAACTCCGCGTTGAAATATGTAAAAGGTTTATTGATTCATCAAATACATTTTCTTGCTGCCGATGTAAATACAGACATCTTTCTTCTCGTTCTAATGGCCGAACTCTATTGACGCGTGAGCAACCCCTGGATACCTAAACCCATTCGTGCTCACGCGTTCACTAACTTTATTTCCCCATTAGTTAATGAATGCGCAGTATTCATTAACTCTCTAACTGCTAACCTAAATCCCTTACTGTTATAAAACATGTGTGCGTCGTGCTGAAGAAGGAAGCTTTGATAAGTCTTTGGGGGTGGAGTGCATGGATAGAAAGATGTCAGGCTCTTAGTAATAACAGAGCGAGATATACTTCATAAATGTGTGAAGTGAGAAATTGTGTAAGAAACACCCAGAGGATGCACATGATATGCACGTGTCTAAGACAGAGATTGTAGTGGGTTGAGTGTGTCTGATTATGTTTTAGAGGCGATGAGATATTAAAAGTCGGAGCAGTTTGCTGTAGAGAATTAGGTAGGACAAAGAATGCCAGCGTGCATATTTTTGTGTTTGGTTTGATGATTGGATGAATTAGAGCTTGAAACGTGGAATGTTTATGTTGAGTGAGGTGTGCTAGAGCAGTTGACATAACGTAAAACTGGCATAGAGAGATATAGGCTAGTTAGAAATGTTGGTTGTTAGAGATAATGTGCTGTTTGAACAGAATAGGCTCTGACTTATTAAAAGGGAGCGAATGTTGAAATGAGGAAGTAGTTAGATGGTGAAAGTCCTGTGGCAGATATTGAATTAAAGTTCCGTTTGTCGTTTTAGGAAACAGATCTGGTGTCGTTTGGCGGAAGTATGTTGGAATTAGGTTGCATTATGCAGAGAAATGAGATCGGATTAGTATGTCTTGTCAGAGTGAGAATTGTTGAGAAGAATCGGGTGTCTGTAAAGAAGATAGACAATAAGGAACCACATTATCTAGGGTGTTAGCCGTATGCGGTGCGGTTGTTGTTTCTGAAAGAGTTCCGATAAATGTGACTGGTTTGACTATTATCGCGGTGTAAGAACGAAGCTAGGAGGGAGTATCGCTTAGAGTTGTTGTGGTGAAATGTTGGAAATTACTGATACAGGAGAATGAAATGTTAGTTGCGTCGGGTAGACGAGAGACTCAAAAGTAGAATTAGTTGTTGGTATAGTAGATAGATGTATTGGTGAAGTCTATAGTAAACAGACATTTTTTTGGTGGTTGTAGCATTGTGGAGATACCGTAGTAAACGGTAATGTTTAAGAAGTTATAATAATTCTTGGTACAAATCAAATCCAAGGGAAACAACTAGTGTGCCGAGTTACAATTTCCTTTAGTAGCTAGTTGAATTGTGGTGTGCTGAAATAGCCACACTATTTGGAAAATGGAGCAATATTTGCCGTAGTTAACAGTAATTGCTTGTTTAATATTGCAAATACATTGGTGTTACTATGATTTAATTTGGTAATGTATGGAGTATTATGAAGGGGGATAACTCTTCTCTTTAGCGAGAAGACAGTTGGTTTTAATTGAATTTGATCTTTCAATGCATCATATATGGTATGTTATATTAATTTTTGAGTGACTTGTTTCTGTAAAACGATTACCATTTGATTTTAGAATAAGATTGTTGTGTTTTCAGTCTTTTGCGTACAAACTACTGGTCCGTAAAAGAGACCAGTAGTGTTAAATAACACTAGATATTTTCTTTTAATTTAAATTGATGCTTGTTTTATTTTGAGAAATGTGGGGATATATGACAGCATTGTGAAAACAAAAGGGAGGGGGGTGATATTGTTGTTCTATTTTTGATTTGTCTTGACTCCAGTTAATTATGAATTGTAATTTTATTTAAGTTATATATACCTTGTTTATTAATTTTCATTTGCAAAAGTTATAATGATGTTACTTCTTAAGTTGCCCTGACTATGTTTAAATTAATTTTCCTTTGACGTTTAGTTGTGGAGAGTTAGAAAATTAAACAGGTCCATATTAAAGAGAGAGGCTTAGTAATGGGTCCTTGGGAGTTCTGGATACATGGTTACGTTCAGAAAATATAGTAAGGAGAAAAACATGAATTGAATGCCATGTTTAAGTCCGAAGAATAATCAAATACTGCGGATGTCAGTACAATAGTTGGGGGATTAGATGATGAATAGTGAATCATGAAGGGTAATGGCTGTAGTTATCAGCAACGATAAACATGGACTGAGAGCCATGGGGGCAGGATTAATAATATATGAACCACGAATGTTATTGTTCGTGCTGTGATTGCAGCATGGGATGAGATGAATGACAAAGAGTAGAAGTTAAGTTTACAGTAAGTGAACAGCGATATTAATTTATGGGTTACGGCATATGGACCTGACCTAAAAGTATGGGAATGTCTATAATAGACAGACAGAGATATGATGGGGTAGATAGCTTAGAAGGTCACAGACATACGTTCAGTGGCGGTATTTTTATTGCTGTTGATAAAGGCAAGTGGAGGTTTTGGGAAGTATTGCCCATAACAAATGGACATTATTAGTAGTAGTGAGTTGCTGAGGCTTTCAGCAAGATTAATAGGGAACCTGATACGAAGTATCCCTGAAGTATGGAAGGATCAGAGATTTGGTTATATTGGAGGAGGTTTTGAGTGGCAGGGCCCATAATGGACCCTCTGAGATGAGTAATGTCTGTAATGAATAGACATTTAGGGGTGGATAATATGTTTGGTGTTTGATGCTGGGGATATCAGCGCAAACTGTATTACTCAAAGATTAAATAATATGGTGAGATATGATATGAAATTGGTAGAAGTGTTGCCATAATGACTGGTATATTTGAATTGTGGGAGATATGTAATTATTTTTTTTAGACTTTTAGACAGTTCAGTTCACACAAGAGACAGCATTGCAGTTATAGACATATTTCAAGCGAACGAAAGAAGAAGAAGATATATATATATATATATATATATATATATATCCTATACTTGTTGCCCATTTGTACTCATCTCTATTTATATTATATACTATTTCCCCACATATATTCTCTTTACAGTCATATATATATATATCCTATACTTGTTGCCCATTTGTACTCATCTCTATTTATATTATATACTATTTCCCCACATATATTCTCTTTATACTGTTGTATACAGTTGGAGATATAGAGTTCGTGCTCTATGCCATGTTATCGGTCGACGGCTATGTGAAAAGAGACTGAGCCATTTCGCATAAAAACCTGGTCCAGTGAAGTTTGTGGCCTTTAAACGCTCTTTTAAAAATTGCTATTCATTCTATAGACGTGTGTAATTGTTTCTGCAACAGCGGTAGTTCAGCAATTTTATCTTTTTTTTAAATGTTGCATACCCCTTACAGGACGTTGCAGTCAACACCAGCATTTTTCAGCTGCTGTTGATGTACTAGACAAGTTTTACGTTCAGTAGATAGTATTTTATCGACACGTTCTAACATCCGTTCTAAGTCCAAACACATACACACATATATACATATGGTTATCATGCAGTCCCTGTCCTGACGAGAGCGATCATGTTTCTCCTTTGATCCCTTTACCCAAGACACTATTTTAAATTATTGTTATCATATCCTTTCATGCGAAGATGAATGGCTGGCCAGAATCTTCTCTCCCTGACTTTATATCAAATGTTTTTACACAATCTCACCAGTTGTGACACTATGAAGCCTGGTTACCTATTCCCATAATATAGCTACAAATTCTCGACTTAAAAGAAATTAAAGGCCCATTTTAAAAGCCCCGAGCCATATTGGACAGTTGGTGCTAGGCCAATATATTTGTAAAGGCTGATAGACACACTCTCCCCCGATGGTGTTTCCACCTTGTCGTGGTGGGGGAGCTTGAGTTTCTCAATGACCCTGAGAGCTATGCCGGCGGTAGCGTAGCTACCAGCAGGGCCTCCCAAGCCGGACAGGTCAAAGGGTAGAGAACAGACAAAGAGAAACACCCTGGTCCTCCAGGTTGGTGGTTGAAGCGTGGGGTTAACATCCCTACCTTTGTAAAAACTATTTTGTTACGAAACAGATACATAAGCATCGAATTCGCACTGAACATTAAAAGAACGGAAACATACAAATCTGGAGTACAACGAAAGGAGGCGAAGCCTTGTTACAAACCTTTGAGAACAAAGTTTTAAGACGCATCTTTGGACCCATTAGGGATACACAAAGTGGAGAGTGGAAAAGAAGAAGTAACAAAGACATTTATGGTCTGTTTAAGTCCGCGCTAATCACTGGTATCATGAAGGCTAATAGACTACAATGGCTGGGGCATACAGAAAGAATGGAAAATAATAGGGAAACAAAACTCGCTTACACTCAGGAAATAAATGACCGTAGACCCCGAGGTAGACCAAGAAGACGGTGGAGAGATAATATATATACAGTCCTACAAGCACTTGGAATCAACGACTGGCAAGAGAAGGTCAACCAGAGAGATGAATGGAGACGGATTGTATTTGCAGCAAAGAACCTCAATGGCTCGGAAAGCTGAAGAAGAACAAGAGGAAGATAGACACACTAGTGGGTGACGTGTCAGTATCACGCGGCCATCTCAACTTTCCAAAACCTGTGCCCAATTTTTTTTGGGTTGACCCGGGAGCTGTTGTCAATTTTGGTTTACAATCCACCTTCATGCGAATTCAAATGTATAACCACCATAATAGCGTGCTAGCCAGAGCTCTACCGTGCGAAATAACATCATGGAATATATATATATATATATATATATATATATATATATATATATATATATATATATATATATATATATATATATATATATATATATATATATATATATATATATTGGCACCTTTCCGTCTTGTACAATGTTTGGTACATTGTGCTTCAAAAAGGCTTAATACTACGACCCAAAGCGGTGGCGAGTGTGGCTGATAGGCCAATTCGTGCTGCAATTGTTTGTCCACAGTGAATGCATGTGAAAATATGGTCATTTCCACCACCATGCATTATCTTACGTCTCTCACGCTCTGTGTGTGCTTTATCTGCAATCATTTTCTCCTTTGTCTTTATTCCATTACTGAAAGTTGCCCTCCATGCAACACGTTCACCGGCGACTTGCTCCCAATGTGCATTATCAATGCCTGTATCAATCATGTCCCGCTTACACACATCTTTGTATCGTAGTAGAGGCCGACCCTGAGATCTCTTACCCATCTGTAATTCGCCAAAAGTATGTGTGTGTGTTTCTGTGTGTGTGTGTGTGTGTGTGTGTGTGTGTGTGTGTGTGTGTGTGTGTGTGTATACTGTGCATATGTGTGTATGTAGTGAAAGAGGGAGAGAGAGAGAGAGAGAGAGAGAGAGAGAGAGAGAGAGAGAGAGAGAGAGAGAGAGAGAGAGAGAGAGAGAAACAGACAGACAGGCAGGCAGGCAGGCAGGCAGGCAGGCAGGCAGTCAGACAGACAGACAGACAGACAGACAGACAGACAGACAGACAGACAGGCAGACAGACAGGCAGACAGGCAGACAGACAGACAGACAGACAGACAGACAGACAGACAGACAGACAGACAGACTTGATGATCTCGTCCATCTAAGATGAAAAAATGTTTTCATATAAAACTAGAACAGATGTGTAGATAGATACAAGAACTGCCCTGCTGTCTACTTGTTCACGTCTCAACACACAGAAAACACCAGCAAGGTCCTCGTTAGCTCCAAATTCTGTTTATTGCATGTCACATCAATGTAACCAAAATTTGACATTATGAAAACAAGATCTTATTGCAGGTCGCATCAATTTAACCCAAATTGGACATTATGAAAACAGGATTTTATTAACAAAATACTTCTACTGATTAATAACAGTTTACAGATATTAATAATTCAACACAAATTAGAGCAAATTGCCAGCCATATATTTGTATATAAACACGTACATATAATCTAATTTAGTTCTAAATGTATACTTTCTAAAATATCTATATTCCAGTAACTATATCATTGCAATATAATAGCCATGGGATGATTATGTAAACACCATATATAAACAGCAGCAATAACAAACTTAGAAAAAAAAATAATATGTATTTGTCAAAGTAAACTTCTCTTGTAAATACACATCTAACACATGTTTACAGTAACAAGATGCTCTTGGAATGTGCACTAGTGTTTGCTTCTGGTAGATTTGTAGCGGCACCATTCATGATGCTCATTTCCGGTGCTGTAATTACAATAATTTTATACATCTCCATTAATTACTTGCACGGACGGCCGAAGAACCAATATTACATTAGAAAAAACTACACTAAATTACAGCACTATTATTTACACATCCATTGCCATGCAAGCAAGAATTATTACTAGCTCTTGTCTGATTCAATCACCTCACTATATATAAAATTATAAACACGGAAAACATGTGACCCTAGCTGCTACTGAGTTAGGTAGTGGGAGCGGGAGACAGATAAATATCGACTGTTTTTATAGCAATATAGATCATCAGCATCATTATGAAATATGATACTTATCTGCTTATTTAGAAAATCTAGAGTATTGTTATAAAATATTCAAATTTTATATATCTGTACGTATATATCTAATTTTCATGTTGTTATATTTATATATTAACAATTTACTTCATAGTGTGAGCCTATTCATTGAGTGAACGTGTATTGTAAGTATAAATTTATTGCACACATAGTAACAGATTAATGTTCATGCATTCATCTGTTTAATCAACAATTAGTTTATTGCACACAGAATAACAGATCAATGCACATGCAGTCATCTGTTATACCAACATTTAGTTTGTTGCTCACATTGTAACAGCCAAGTGTACATGCAGTCTTCTGTTGTACCAACATTTAGTTTGTTGCTCACATTGTAACAGCCAAGTGTACATGCAGTCTTCTGTTGTACCAACATTTGGTTTATTGCACACATTGTAACAGTCACATGTACATGCAGTTATCTCTCGCACCAACATTTGGTTTATTGCACTCAGTTACCCAGTCAAATGTACACACAGTCGTATGTTGTACAAACATTTAATTT